>CM061531.1:115432841-115685442 GCA_030545055.2 Neoaliturus tenellus
TTGATACCGACTAGAAGAAGAAATAACAACAGTAAACATACTGAAACAACTCTTTAATTTTTACGAACATTCTGTATTAATATTAAAGTTAGTTCACCAGGCACCTTTTAATTCGGTTTAACATTTGAGCATGTTTAGCTCTTAATTCTTGTTTACGGTATTGGTTGTTGTTTAACATCGGTGTTGCGGAAATGGGTCTTAGATAGCTCAAATATATTTTTTACATATTTTATTTATTTGATAGAAAATGTCTAGTATTTAAATTGTGCATTCCCTAAAGGTGGCATAACTACTTAAAAAGGGCAACATATAGAACATTAAAATTAATGTAATCATTGAAAAATAGAATAATTTCGCAAAACTTATAATTTAATTATAGTGGTTGACCACATTTCAATATGTATAACACGAATTAAGACATTTTACAATTACCAAAATTACAGTATATAAAAACATCGGACGAAGATAAACCTTTTCTACACCAATTTGCAATTAAATCTATGATCAGTTCAAAACATTACTTCATGGAATCATTTTTTATGAAAAATAACCAACTGCGATAAAAATATTAAAGTTCATTTTCAAAATTATTTTATTTTATCTTATATACAAAATATATTCCAGCTTTTTGGCCTTACTTGTAAATAATCTTATGGTCATGCTCGAAAAATGTTATTACAACGCAATAACATTGTAATTACATTCTACCACAGCCGTCCAATAAGGGTTCAAAATAATCTTTCTTGTCGGGTTTTTATCCGGTAACGACTTGTTGGGGGGGGGGGGGGGTTGTGGGGGAGCGCGAGGGAAGACATACGAAGTCCATTGTTGCTGTTGAAAGCAGCCAGCGAACCGTGGCCGGGCCGAGATATCATCTCGACTCCCAACGTTTGTTTTGACCAAGATTGGCCCCGGACGGGTCTTATGAGCTCCGGGGAAATATTAAAATAACAAACCAATCGGGAAGAAATCGGACCTTATTTCGTCTCCAATATTCTCCAACAACGAACTTCGATGTTCACTGGACCAATCTCGGCGAGGGGCTTGTGGTCTCCTACTTGCCATTGTACATGTTCACGGCTGGGGTAAATGTTTAATTTTGTTTGCAAATTAATGAAAATTGTGTCGATGTTTTTATTCCGAAAGAATATTTGTGTTTTACATGGAGTGACAAACTAATGTTTCAAAGATACAAATTTTTGGCCTTGCATTCTAAAGAGAAACTCAATCGATATTTTATTTTCATAATTTGCAGTAATCTTAATTTATGAAGGATGTTCTTTTATAAATTATTGTAGACTACTCTCATCTGAGCAAAATTCGTTAACTAATTGAAATAAATATTAATTACTGGCGTTTGGAAGTGAAAAAATACATGTTATCCAGTTTCACGAAAAAATCAAAGGAAATAATATTGGTAGCCTAATGGGGCAAATTAAGTAGGTCCACAAATAATTGTCCATATGGGAGATCCAATCTAAGACCATAATGTTTTCTAATATTTTAAGAGAAGCTGTTAAACTGTTCAATGACATAAATAACCTCAATCACCATTCTAAAATAGGCCTGTAGTAGGGCCTAAACAAAACAAATTTCCTTTCTATAAAAAAAAAAAAAAAAACGCCCAGTCTTTTATCCATCTTGATTACTTTTTATACCACGACAGTCAGTACCTTTTTCCTATCATGCCGAGTATATCTCAAGGCGAAGTCAAGTATGTAGAGTTGCTGTATAGGATAGGGATGGTCGTAGCGCACACGGTAGTTGCCATTTCACCCTCACTGGCCTCTATTTTCTTTGGTAAACAGTCTTTTGTTTGCTTGTCTATATATGTAGGCTATATGCCTTTTGTAATAAAGCACCGGAATGTAAACTATTAAATAAGTTACTGCCTTGCACGATGTCTCAGGTGGTGCTCTACTACGTCAAAAATAAACAAAAAAACATAGGCCAAATATAGGGTACATTTTGTCGATAAGGAATAGCCTTCTTTGTTCTTTTGCATCAATTGATTTTGCAAACATTTAGCCAAAGGTTCTATGATCTCTAATTTCATGAATAAATTGCCCAATCAAATCGTGATGCTTTATAATTAATTTAGATATAATCTGTAAAAAAAGGGATGTGGTAACCAATAGGAAAATTTAAACTGGTAACTGAGGAAACGAGGTAAAGTGTATGATGGTTGATAAGGAAACGATATCGATAACATGGCGACCATCATTAGTTCAACAGTGTATTTTATCATGTTTCGATCACTCCATGCGTGTGTATACTGTGTATTTAGATATGTCGGAACCAACCGTTTGCTCCTTCCCCACACCCCGGCACTCCGGGCCGCCCGACCAAGGTGTTTGCCCAGATGTGGCGAAGGCGGCGAGCGTTGTCCTCGGCCAGCCGGGCGGAAGGCACGTGGCCAGCTGCTCGGGGTGCTGATAGTGCGGGGAAGATCCTAGCTGAAGGGAAGATCCGCGGAAAGAGGTGCACAATCTGGCCCTCTAAGATGCTTTTAGACAAACTTGCGGAAAAAATATCGTAGGCTTTTGTCCTCTCGTAGGGTAACAGTCGGCGTATCCTGGGGACGTTATTTTCTTCGGCTTTTTACGAGGAGACGCAAAGATAGAGCTAACGGTTAGTTTGATAACTAATTGATCAATTTAATCATAGCGGGTAGTAATTTCTGCTTTATGAGTTTGTGAAAAAGTCGATTTCAATTTTCAATACAACACACTAATAATAATTAATAATTACCCATATAAAGTACTATTTAAAAAAAATGATAAATTGTTTTTATTATAGTACGTATTATTCAGAAAGCCATTAGTTACTATCTACAACAACAAAACCACAAGTTTATACTGGAATACGTGATCTGTACTCTGACAGCTGCGGTCAGTCGAGTCAACTGTTTTCATTATTTCTTTGCTTTGATTTTTAACTTCATGAGACCAATGTTGAATTTTAGTGAATTTATATTTAATATTTTAGCGAAGTAACATTTTTCCTAGTGTATATATATGAGAGACGTGTACATATATTATTTTTATCCATTACCAAGCACTTGCAAAGTTTATAGAAAATCGTTAGAGCCGTTTACGAGATCTTTGAGCACATATTTGAGTACATTAAAACATGCCGTATTAGAGTATAGGATATAGCATTTTAACGAATCTAAATAGGCTACGTTAATACCTTCACATTTCCCCCATATTTTGCTTCTTTTGGAAAAATGTTGTATTTCAACGAATAAGTTTACAAACAATAGCTAAAATGTGATATCATCCCTAAATTTATGGCTTTAAGAAAAAAAAACTTTCCATAAAATACGTTCTCATTTACGTGTACAATGATATTTTAGATTTAGAACTAAATGAATAATAAAAATCAATGAAGATGCAAAGTTATATTTTTACTCATACTCTTCAACAATTCCATCAGTCATACATATATACATTCGGTGACAGCCACAGAGACATGGCTGCGGTCGAGTGCACACCCTCCGACACCGGCACTTAGCAAGCTGACGGTTCGCTGACCAATGTGGCGGCGTCATTTGCAGATCGCCGGCAAAAGTGAGGTTAGGGTCGGTCAGCTGGGCAACAATGCAATCAGCTGTTGACAACGGCAATCAGCTGACGGTGACACCGACAGACAGCGTCACGGTGACTGCACAAGTGACAATGCATGTCGCAACAGCACGGCTCGGTTGTCTTGTTCCCTGTAAAAAAATACTGGACAAACGTGTCCATTTGTGTTTTCAGAATATCTTCAGTTCTACTGCAATGTTGATTTATAATAAACTATACAACCTTTAAAATCTAAGTTGAATCATTACAAAATAATAAAAAAGGCCTCCAGTGTAATTTTAAATTTATTAAGTTTAGGCCTACACATATTGGTTTAAAATTCTATGATGGTGAATTAAAATTTTTGTAGATGAAATCATAGTTAATGACATTTTCAAGTTACCTTTCAGTAAAAAAATTAACAATGTTATGCCATTTAAATTTTAAATGAAACTTTAACCATTTGCTCACCTTGAGTGTAATTCCTAACTTTACTAAACACTCAGTACAAGTTGTTCAGACTGATAGTGGAATCATTTTAGTGGTGAACCCCAAACAAATTGCAACACGAGCGATTTTTGTTTTAAATGATAGCTAAGAGTGCCCTTATTAACCCCTCAAAAATCGCCATTAATCTCACCTTGGGAACATGCCTAAAAATTCAAAATGGCCGCCAAAAATGCTGCCAAAATATATATTTTGGCATATATCTCGAGAACGGTTAGTTTTATCAAAATTCTTTTTCTTGGCAAAAATGTAGCTCTTTTCATGCCAATCATTTTTTATATTTACATTTTGTATGTCAGACGTACGGTATGGCCACAATTTGCCGAGCCGTAATTCATTAAAATCTGCCTTTTAAGCGAATTTCCCTATAGTGAAATTAAGCTATTACCGTAGGTCTCATGGTAAGACTTAAGACCGGGACCATCATAACTTTTCATTTTGGGGCCCCCAGAAGCCAAAAACAACATTCTTTTGAATTTTTAGATATACACACATATATATATCCATATATATACTTACTGTATCTATATATCTATTTATCTGTAAGCACGATAGCGGTCACAAAAATGGTCCGATCATAATTAAATTTGGTATGGAGGTGTAAAAAGGTAATTATTCGGAGGAGTTCGAAAACCAGCCCGACCGAACTATTGGAAGGGGGGGGGGGGGTAAAGGGGATTTTACCTTAAAAATGGGGGTTTTTGGTTTTTTACATAAAAAAATTAAAATAATAAAATGTTAGTTGACCCCATTGAATTCAGCTTTAAAAAACAAACAATTTTTTATCTTGAATCATTGTTCTATGTCCATTGGTTGCCGAGATATTGAAAGCGGTAAATACAGAACATTGTCCTTATATTAACATTATGGGAAATAAATAAAATGCTATATATCCATTATTTCCCAACATATCGTAATAAAAGTTGGTATGTGGCTTCATCTAATAGAGGTGTAGGGCCTACTTTATTATGGCCTGAAGTTCCCCATTTTTGACATTTCAGTAGCAGCAAACCTGCATACTCATTTCCCATGTTATTCTAATGGAGAATATTCTTGCATGTTTATATATGAACATACGTTGACAAATCTTGATATAATTCACCATTTTATTAATTATTATTGAAGCATTTGAAATTCGCTGAGTATGCAGGTCTGCTGCAACGGGGGGTTTTTTTACATATTAAATTTGAAAAAAATCTAATTTTAGTTTACACTATATTGAATTCAGCTAAAAAAATGTATAGAAAACATCTTTTTAAATATGATGTTATCACGTAAAATTTGTATTTTCTAAAATTTCGTCATCAAAAATTACAAATTTAGAATATGCTTTAAATAAATACCCCTGTTGCAGCAGAATATTCTCCACTAGAATAACATGGGACATGAGTATGCAGGTTTGCTGCCACTGAAGTGTCAAAAATGGGGAACTTTAGGCCATAATAAAGTATATCTCTACTTGATGAAGCCACATACCAAGTTTTATTAAGATATGATGAGAAATAATGGATATATAGCATTTTATTTATTTCCCATAAGATTAACATAGGGACAATGTTCTGTGTTTACCGCTTTCAATATCTCGGCAACCAATGGACAAAGAGCGATAATTCAAGATGCAAAATTGTTTGTTTTTTCAAGCTGAATTCAATGGGGTCAACTAACATTTGATTAGTTTAATTTTTTATACAAAAAAACCCAAAAAAAACCACATTTTTGAGGGGTAAAACCCCGCTTACACCCCCCTTCCGGTGGTCCGATTTAGCTGGGTTTCAAACGCGTCCAAGGGTTTACCACTTTACAAGTCAGTATAAAATTTCATTAAGATCGGATCATATTGACGGCCGCTATCCTCTTAACAGACATATACATACATATACATACATAAAAATTTGAAAGAATGGTGTTTTTGGCTTCTGGGGGCCCCAAAACGAAAAGTTATGATGGTTCCGGGCTTAAGTTTTACCATAAGACCTATACGGTAATAGCTTAATTTCCTATAGGGAACTTCGCTAAAAACCCATTTTTGAGGGGTAAAATCCCCCTTACCCCCCTTACAATAGTCCGATCGGGCTGGTTTTTGAACTCCTCCGAATAATTACCACTTTACACCTCCATACCAAATTTCATTATGATCGGATCATTTTGTGACCGCTATCGTGTTTACAGATAAATAGATATATAGATAAGTATATATATGGATATATATATGTGTTGTATATCTAAAAATTCAAAAGGATGTTGTTTTTGGCTTCTGGGGCCCCAAAATGAAAAGTTATGATGGTCCTGGTCTTAAGTCTTACCATGAGACCTACGGTAATAGCTTAATTTCTCTATAGGGAAATTCGCTTAAAAGGCAGATTTTAATGAATTACGGCTCGACAAATTGCGGCCATACCGTACGTCTGACATACAAAATGTAAATATGAAAACTGATTGGCATGAAAAGAGCTACATTTTTGCTAAAGTAAAGAATTTTGATAAAACTAACCATTCTCGAGATATATGCCAAAATATATATTTTGGCAGCATTCTTTGCGGCCATTTTGAATTTTTGGGCATGTTCCCATGGTGCGATTAATGGCGATTTTTGAGGGGTTAATAAGGGCACTCTTAGCTATCATTTAAAACAAAAACCGCTCGTGTTGGAATTTTTTTGGGGTTAGGCCATATTTTCTCATTAAATGATTCCACTATGACCAGATAGTCCATCCAGAAACGTATCTGTTTAAATAAAGCTGTGATAATTGAGATGCCCAAACAGTTAATTGAACAATAATTTGAACTAGACATTGCCCACTGGTCGAAATTCGACCAAAAACTAAGTTCATTTTGAGTGATTTTTTTATTTTAAAAATAAGTTTATAGGTTTAAAATGTTCTTAACTTTAACATCTGTTTATCCTGATTTGCTACAATTTGTTATCAGCTGTCTATTGATTTAATAAATTATCCTTCTCCCATAAGATTACCATTGAAACTTTGAAAGCCTGTAGGGCGTAGCCCTAAGGGCCAATGTAAATTATAATGGGATTCTGCTCATATACAGGACACTACCTTTCTAACAGTAAGTGCGGATTTATCCTACGATTCGCACAAACTGAGAAAAAAATGAGGAAAAGAAACATGCTTACCTATTAACAAATAGATGTAACGCGTGATTTGAAAATCCTCATGAGGTTGTGCAGAAATAAACGAAAATTTCTAAAGTATTTTATTGGCGATCAATATGTGCTCCTAATGCACAATATGATGGACTTATTCTTATTCAGTACTGATTTCCAATACGTTTGTTGAAAATATTTAATACGACTTAATATAATCAAATTTGTAAGGGATTTTTTTTGCCAATGATGTTTGATTTTTTTACCCTAGGGGCATTGAGGAATTTATTGGAGCTGGTCACAAGGCTGGGGGAAATCCGGTTTTCGTCCCACAGTCCTTTAACACGCTGAGGTTATCAGTTCGGACATTTTTTAGCAAATACTAATAAAAAAAATAAAAAAACTGATAACTTCATAAATAAACCATCGTGTTATTTACATTTTCAACAAATTTACACCAGAGTGCTGAACCATTAGGTCTGGTGAGCGAAGCGAAGAAGCTCGTCGTGGGGTGAGTAAAACGAAAAAGATCCCACGAGACTTAATTTTGATGTATGATTTTAAATTGTATATAAACGTAAGTCCAATACAAAATCCCTAAAAATACTGGCGAAGCGGTTTTTAACACAGGGCTCGGTCTCGGTGAAAGCTCTCCACTTTCGCTTATCACAATCCACGGAATTGTGTGTGGACGGGGATGTTTTGTATTCCGCGCGGAGGCGGGTTCAGCTACAGACCCACCCTGCGGACCTCACACACGTGCCCGCCCTGGCGATAGCCGCTGCCGGCCGCTCCGCAGACAAAACATGTTCTGTATAAAACATGTATTCATTCACAGGATAAAAAATTCAACAGAGCAAACATTCATCTACAGAATGAGTGATTTAAAATACCTCTGAATTACTTGTACAAAACTTTTAAAGAAAAATCTAAATAGCTGTTGAAATTCTTTTGCGGTCGACTGTGTATTATTTATTAATACTTATTAGCGACGTATCGATTGAATAAAGAATTAAAAGATAGCGACCTACTTAAACGTTCATTCAAATATTTACATATTTTGCCACCTATAATAGTACCCTATTTTAAAATATAACCCTAGTAAGTCTATCTTACAAGTGGGAAATATGATATACATTGAAATTTTCGACGCTTTGCTTAGAAAAAACTCTTTTCTTGTCAAAATAAATCTTAAATTCAGAGTATGACATTAAAATGACGGGTTTCATTCGGTTATTGCTCTGCTGCTATATTGTCTACAAGGTTCATTGAAGCACCAGTTTGGATAGCCAGTTGGAAAAAATAGTTACCATGAATCGTAAGTAATCAATGCATCATTCTGATTTTGTTATTTGAATCACTTTGAAAAAGGTCCGTGATTTCTATACGAAAAAGCGGGCATGCTCTCTTTAACTCCAGTCATCATAACGCATTTTCTTGTAGAAATCTTATTTTGAAATGGGTTGATCATTTTAAAAACACGGCTTAACAGGACTCTAGTCACACAAAATGACCCTCGTTGTTAAAAAATAAATAACTCTCAAAAGTTGCAAAAAAAGATAATTTTGTGTAAACTTTAATGAGAGACATGATTATACTTGTAAATAAAACAGCAAAATCAGAATTTTTTTGTTTTATTTGCAATTATAAACTGGTTTTTGTTTCGGAGCAATTTCATTTTAAAACCTTCATGTTATATGGTTCACCCGTTATAGGAGACCGAGCATTTTACAATATTTTTGTAGAAATAATCTCAATCATATGCGATGAAATCCCAAGCCCCCGGGGTTTACTTTTTCGTTTCGTGGCCTACTTGCATTTCGTACAAGAAGGTAACAAATGATAGTAATAAATTAGTAAATACCTTTACATATTGATAACATGTTCAATTGCGAGAATATACTTGTCACCCAATATATACATTCTGTTCTGCAAAGACATATTCTGTTTACTCCCAAAATTAGGACGAGATTTACGTACACTACGCCAGGGTAGCTTTAATCGATGTACAAATTTCAACAGGTTTTGCAGTCCTGCATTAAAACACATTATCGTACAATAAACACTCTCCATTAACAAATGCTCATGCATGATTACCGTACAAATAGTGGTAGAATTTTGCACTTCATCACTTTTGCAGGAATAACTCTTTTTTTATTGTTTCAGAACCGATATACTTATCAGCACCTTGGGGGACTGTAGCTATTTTCTCGTTTAACTTAGCAAATTATAAGTAATACTTATCACAATCACTTAGGCTGAAATTCTGAGGCCAGTATTCCATAATTCCTGGAACTAAGTTCTTTACAAAGTTTGAAAAGTTTTTTCGAGCCGTTTTTGAGATCAGTGAGCAACAACACACACTGTACACACTGTAAATAAAACAAATCTTACTCACCTTAGAGCATAGGATTTCCATTAAGTTTCTGTCTGATTTTTAAAAATTTGGTAGCGTTGTTAAATTGATACAATTTTGAACATGTTTTATACAAGTTTTTTTTCAAAGTATCACTTTTAGTTTAGTGTATGGTAGTTTTGTACTAATATAAACCTTTCTTTACCTAGACCACGAGAACTCAAGTTTATGAATTTAAACAATTTTTACGTACGCTAAAGAAAACCAGATAAAATACCAACTGAATGAGATACAATCAATTGGTAAAAATGGGAACATCCACAAAAATAAATGAAATTGGTTGCTTAGGGCGGCTGATGAAAGGGAGAGTGATGGGGGTAGCGTTAGCGTTGGGATGCAGGGGGCACTGTGAGGGTGCCGGACCGTGGCGCTGGGCCTGCTTGGCACGGGGGGCACGTCCGTGTCAGTGATGCTGCTAGCTCTAGCTGCCCGCCCAGCGGCGCCGCGGCCGCGGGCTACGGTGAAACGCTTTTGGTATATTGAAATGCCGTTTATGTCTGACTTTATTGATAATTGATCTTATTTTACTTTAGCAAGAATTGGTTTCTTGGTTTCTCAATTTTTGTCGTAAGTATGATTGAACGTTTTGTAATTAAAACATCTTTATGGCATGCTGAATGAAAATATGTGTTTAAGGAGAAAATTCATTTGGGAACTTTTGTTTATGAAACGCGGTATGTGTGGAGGATTAAAAAAAAAGATTTTAGGCAGAAGTTAGTATTGTTAAATGGTTGCGATTTCTCAAAACATTAAAAACTGTTATACATTATCACACTATTCACTTTTTAAATCTACTCTGACAAAAGGCAGGTTTAAAGGAAAAGGCATATATCTAAAGTAAACAACCCACACACATTTGTACTCAATGCTTGAGACGATAGCAATAAATGAATGTCACAACTTATGTACTTGTAAGTGTAAGTATGTATGTGTATGTATAAGTTGTTTGATAAATAAAAACTGAAAAGAAATAACTACTTTTGATGCAGCATTAAAACTGTGAAGATATTTTTAATGACCCTTCAAGAGTTTTACCCAGTTCGACGGTGTCCACGCTTAGCGGGGCCAAGCTTGGCGCACTCTTTTATATTACAACTCAAAAAGAAAAGGTAAGAATCATTAAAATACGGGTGGGCGGGTATAAAGTTATTTGTATAATCGCGGCTTTGAGTCGTCGTGAATGGGCGCTCACAACTGTATCTTAGGTCATTACGGGGAGGTATTCCGTCTTTTTTAATTATTGTGGAAGCCGAGCCGGAGCGCGGTCTAATGGATTGCAGGGTAATGCGCATTGGGGGCCAGCCAAGCGGCCCTGCCCTGCCCTGCAAAGCTTTGCTTCCCTTTTTAAATGTTTCCCTCTCTAATTACTACACGGGCCAAGGAGAGGTTATTAAAATACGCCACAACCACAACGTGCTCCGCTAAGCGATCTTCAACATATTTAAAAACGTCGCTCAAAAGTTTCTTTGTGCCGAATGTCGCCGTCGTGTCGCTCCTTTGCGTGTGTTCTCCCTCTCCGTGTGCGGATCGGCGAATTCGGTTTTTATGTAAATGAACACGCTCGGCGGACTCGCTTTAGAGTTTAAGATTCCCCGTAGCGCTTTGGCTCGGTCTTGATGCAAAGTTAAAGTAGTTAGTGTAATATAGTGCCGACTCTGTTGTCGTTCACATCGCTTCCTTTGCGGAGGTTCACGGAACTGCAAGCGTTCGGAACGACGAGATTTATCGTTATTTCATTTTGCTAGCAAATGAAAGGGGGCAAAAACGGGCAAGGCGGATCAATAAAGTAAAAGAATGCTAGATCATGAGGTAAAGCTTACCTGGCTCAAAGAATACGCCCCCAAATACTTAGCCTAAATTTTTTTAGACTGTCGTTTAAAAAATTGTTGGTTATATCAAAATGCCCACTCTGTTCATGAAAATTCAGTTGCAGTATTAAAAATAATAATATTATTAGCACTTTTAGTGAATGGCAAAGTCTAAAACCCCTCACTGAGTTATGATTGCTATACCGTTCTACTTAAATGAACCATTTTTCTTATAGAGAACATCGTTAAAATGATTTGTTTTTGGTTCTATATAATGACGTATTTGTTTACAGTAAATAAACGTCATCTTAAAAAATCCCTTGGTAATAGGAATGAATTGTAAGCCCAATTATAATTATTTTAAATGTTTTCTACACACATGTTGTATTTTCTATATTTTCCATACTGTTCAACACTGCAATATTAAAGGAATCAATTGGTCTTATTTTAATTTGTTTTAGTGAAGAATACGCCCCCAAGATAGTCGCCAAAGACCCACGCCCAGGACTCATTATAATTTTTCGATTTACCGTATTCAGTTTATATTTATGGTTTTGCTTCACGATCGGAGTGACATCAGAGCTCCCAGACCTCTTTGAAGGCTGGATGAGGCGTCAGTCCTGCCTGCTCTGAGGAAACAAATTTAATCAACACATTTTCTACGTCGGAAATGTATGATGCAACATAATATACTCATAGTTCAAACTTAAGGAACTGTTTGATAAAAGGCGAAAGCATAATATACAATTACAAGTTGCGGTACAATAATTCCATTAGGGATAATAATCATCAGGGATTTCACATTTCTGATCGGGCATTCATCGATATCGATGTATTAGGCTTCCACATCCGATCCGACCGTTTCCACAATGACGGAGCCGAAGCGGGTATTTAATGGGGTCGCTCGAGTGCTGGGGGGGGGGGGGGGGCACATTGAGGGCCTAAGTGCTCTCATTACCGTCGGCTGGGCCGGGTCGTCTCCAACTCTCCTACCACAATGTCTTTTCATTCCGTATTTATTTAAAATCAGAAATCCATGAACGAATTACCGTTGAAAAGGTTTTTCAGTCTTTCATATGGCAACAAATACGTGAAAATTAGACACAGTTGCACTCGAAAATATGGTCGTAGAAGACGTAATATTTCTTGGAGGATGACGTTTTGGAGTATTTCTTACTCAGTAAAAGCGAAGTGGCGAACACGAACTATGAAAAGAAGCGTGTGTTGGGAAAAAGTAAACAAATATTGGGTTGTCGCCACCTCTTAGTATGGAAGAAACACGAGGACAGTTTTGAGAGGTGTGCACTCCACATTGAATAACTTGTACAGTTCTTGAGTGGTGTTATTTCTACGTAATCTTACAGCAAAGTAGAATTACTTGAATTACCTTTTGTAATTAAGGGGGCATAAGACATATTTTCACTTTGTAACTTTATTTTACACTAAAAAAAAATCTGTTTACTGGCAAGCTAGGAAAGCGGAAGGTGCAATGTGTTTTAAAGTGTTTGTAAGCCTCATAAACAGGTTATAGTATATATAACATGGAAAATAATAAAAGTTACAATAATGACTAGAAGGAAATAATTAATTTTGTTATCCGGGCCAGCGAAATAGATTTGTTGGATATGACTTTTGAATTGAAGTACTGTAAACTATTTTAATGCCTTTACAAACAAATAATGAAACGCCTACAAAAAGGTTATTGATTTTATCTTTGATAATTTTGTAGTACAATAGTGTATTAGATCCAATAATGCAATTCAAGTATTACCACTGTAAGTAAATTGGTAAGTTTACACTTATTTTCTGACTGAGGAGGGCCTAATAACATTAGGGTGTCTAAGACTCAGGGTAAATAAACAGTAGCTATACTAACATATAACATACTAGCTATAACTAACATATAACACTCAATTTATAACTTATGACATTTCAGTATTTCAGTTATATATTCCACGTAGTTTTTTACAGTAAGGATCAACAGTGTTTCTTAAAAGTTTGGCAAGTGGTTATGAATGTTGTAAAATTAGTATATTATAAACTACTTAGCATTTAAGGATCTACAACGATATTTTACCATGGTTTGACGTGAAAACAGGCACGAGCGTGACGCTTAAAGACGCTCGATAAAAAATAATAATAAATAACGGTCCAGCCAATTAACGCAAATATGTTCCTTGTTATCAGTTTATGATAGTTGTGTCCCAGGGCGTCTTGGATATTACTTATCAGTCGTCTGGGTTTGACCTGTCCTATGATGGACAGATCGCACTTTTCCTGACCCACTCAGCTGTGCCCTGGTTCAGCCCAAATAAAATTTTTACTGTGCTGATAAAAGTGTGCATCGGGCGTGCATCATTTGCGCATCATGCGGAGAGCCAGGTAGAAGGGATGCTTGTTTTGCGCATCGAGCTCCAGGGGGCTCTCAGTTATATGCATCGTTTGCGCATCGCGGGGTGGTGGAAGCGGCATTATTTTTATTTACAAAATTATTGAAAACTCATGTCCGTGTTCAAATAGTCTTTTGAATGATTAAACGTGTTTGGCATAAGACATAGGCCTATAAGATTAATACCCCCCGTCGCAGCAGACCTGCGCACTCAGCGAATTTCCAAATTAGTAATATTAATTTTGACCAGCTAAACTTGTAAACAAAATTTCATCACGTGCTCATAAATAGGAAATAAATGTCTATTCTCCTTAAGATAAATATAGGGAAAGAGTATGCAGGTATGCTGCCATGGGGGACACTAAAAGTAGGTTTTTAGCATAGAAAAAATTTATTTCGACCATTTAAAGCCATATAGTAAGTTTCATCAAAATCTGTCCATAAATAAAAAAGTTTGCCTATTCTCCATATGATTAACATGGGAAAAGAGTATGCAGGTTTGCTGCCATGATAAGTACAAAAACCAAGATTTTTTATCTTAAATGGATGAATCTCAACCAAATGAAGCTAAATACCAAGTTTCATCCAAAAATATTGGTTAATAAGTGATATATTAACACATCCTTATTCTCCATAAGATTAACATTGGAGCCCCAAAAGACAACGTACTGTATTTAGACTTTGTAATATCTCGGTAACCAATGGAGATAGAGCAAAGCTTCAAAATACTAAATTGTGTGTTTTTTTAAGCTAAATCCAATAGTCAAAATAAAAATTTAAAATATTTAAAATTTACATATGAAAAATGCAAAAAACCCATTTTTGGGGTACAAAACCCCCCAAAACTACCCCTTCCGGTAGGTCAATATGTCTGGTTTTCGAACTCATCCGAATAAACGTAGGATTACACATCTCTGCCAAATTTGGTGTCGATCGGACCATTTTTACGAGAGTTATCGTGTCTAGGGACACATATATACATATATATATACATACATATATATATATATATATATACATATATATATATAAAAATTTTAATGACTATTATTTTTGGTCTCTGGGCACCTCAAAACGAAAAAGTAACATGGTCCCGGGCTTAGGTCTTACCATGAGACCTACGGTAATAGCTTATTCCCTATGGGAAATTCGCTAAAAATTAGCAAAACAATATTCAACAGAACAGAAATATGGCAAATAATCGGACACAATATCACGGCCTTGACCCGTACATTAACACTTGGATTTTATGTTTTCCATTTGTAGTTTGTTTCTATTGCAACAGTGAATTTTATGAGTGGTTTTATTCTGAGGAGTTAGTATAGGAGAGGCTGCTATCTGCAGTTGGAATAGAGGCAAATTTGCCATAGAAACAATTCGTACAAAACATTTCAGCCTGAGCAATTACAGTAATACAATCCTCACCAACCATTGAAAGTAAAATAAGTAAACATTCGATGTATTACAAAAAAGGTTTATACATTACAAACTTAAATTATTCTTGAATGTGCGATACACATGTGTTGCCGTCCAGTGGTAGGCCCATGTGTGGGGGACGACTGTTTGCAAATTGTTGTCGGCAGGCTGAGGCTACCTGGACGGGAGAGTGCGCAAATGATGCAAGGGGATTAGGCGACCCTTCGAAATATTTTACAGAAGGATTAAAAAGTGCGCAAATGATGAACGACCGCTGCATCGGTTAAGTAGACAATTTGCAAGTTTTACCCAAGTATCCAAACTTAACGTTGAAGGAAAGCAAACAAGAACAACCATGGTAATATCAGAATTGTATGGTTCATCAAAATGTAAAAGTTACAACGCATGTAACTACCCAAAGGCTGCTTGACAGATAAAATTTATGAAAATGTTCAAAAATATCATCAATGCTTGGGGTGACTTTGGGTACAGCAATTTTTGCACGAAATTGGCTTGCTTTTTTGAACAAGGGTTAATTCGTCAATATTATGTTGGGGTGTTAAGAGTCTGCAGTACCTACGCGATTTCCGTAGTTTGTCCAATAAGAACAATGTTAAATTTGAAACTTTACTGTGAGTTTGTTTTTCGTCTGAAAATTACAAACTTGATGTCATTTTAAATGTTACCATAGTGTCTTTCATTTGACGTGATTGAATATTAATTAAAAAAATTATATACTCGAATAACGAATAAAAAAACGTACGGTATATTATCATCATTTTTAAACCATGTTAAAGCATTTTTAGGAGGTTTATTAAAAAAATTATCCACGCCACATATGAACCACCATGCCATTATTGTAAACATATTCAAGTTTCATGCGAATCCGATACACGATTTTCGAGATGAAGTGTTTTAAAGACACCTGTAATTAACATTGTTCTTATGGGACTAAAAATCAAGATGGCGAAGGTACTCCGTTTCATATTAAGTATTAATCTTAAGTATGGAAAATATAGTATTTGTTAACTAAGTTATGGGTTTCTGGTGAAGGGTGCACGATAATAGGCATTTTTATTAATGTTTTGGCACCTTACATCTCCGTATCTGCAAGGTTAGTTAACAAAAATATTATTCAACATTTTTTTAGGCGTAAAGCCATGTATAACTAGAACAATACATTTGGGCGTTTTTTAATCTTATGGAACAATTAGTTTATGAATGTAATACGTATTTGTTATTCCATAAAAATTCTGTCGTTTTCCAAAATTCCAAACTGTAGGGCTCTGGAAGGGGACGATGACTCTCGTTGCGTTCACAACGTTCTACAAATGAAGCCAGCCGCGCTGGTTGTGCAGGCGGAATCGAGAGCGCGCTCGCGTCGCTTCACGCGGTGTCGAACGTTTCCGCTAGAGTGATCCACTGGCAGCGCCGATATGGGAACCTTTGTGCTCGTCAATGCACCCACTCCAATCCACTCCAAGTCGGGAAATATTTTCAGACTTTTGATTGCTATCGAAGCATAGAAGCACTGTACAAGATGCGGTGGATTTAATGCTGACTCTTCAGATTCGATGGCGACCCGATTTGATTAGGCTATTAACGCTTAACTTCCGGTTTGCCCTGATCGTTTCCGGTTGAGTGAAATCTGGCGAAGATTGAGCATTAAGCGCAGTCCCCTTAGGAGGAGAAGAAAGAAGAAATTCACCGATGTTAGATTTGGAAATCATTAATTTAAAAATCAATCGTGCCTGCCAAAACAGACAAATAAAAATATTTTTATGTGAAAAAATGATGCCCTTAACAATAGCTATTGCAAATAATAATTCCCCGTCGCAGCAGACCCGCGCACTTAGCGAATTTCCAATGGAATTTCAGATTATTTAATTTCCCCATAAAAACACCATAGGATCAAGTATGTAGGTTTGCTTCCATTGGGTGTTGTTATAAAATCTAAATTAATCAATAATTGGTGAAAGTAAACACAAAATTGTATCAAACTCTGGCAATTTTTTATTTCCCCCATAAACCCCATGGAGGTGAGTATGTAGGTTTGCGGCCATATGGGTTTTGTAAGCAAGTATAAGTTAAGTTATGTCAATAAATAAGCAACATATAGGGGTTTCTTGATTTCCTATAAGAATAACATGGAAAACACATTTTAGAATTTTCCCCGTAACCGGTTATGCTATGATAAAAATTCAAAACACCAAATTGTTTGCTTTTTAAGCTCTTTTAAATGGTTTCAGTTAAAATTGATGAATTTTTAAAATAAGGTCAAAAAATGCCAAAAACCCATTTTTGACCCCTTTGAAACCCCATAAAACCCCGTTCCCATAACCCGACAATGCTGGTTCGCGAACTCATGAAAATATAGCTGGTCTTACACCTCCATACCAAATTTCATCAAAATCGGAGGTCCCCTTCAAAAGTTATCAGTACCACGGGCACATATCTATCTATCTATATATCTATATACATCTATATATATATATATAAATATATATATATATATATATATATATATATATATATATATATATATATATATATATATATATACTGTATATGAAAATGAACGAATTTGTGTTTTTGGCTTCTGGGGATTTCAAAATGAAAAAGTAAAGTGGTCCCGGGCTTAGGTCTTACCATGGCTACTACCGTAATAGCGTATTCCCTATAGGGAAATTCGCTAAAAATGGACCTTGGTCCTAAGTTTAGGTATGAGCGATTCATAAAATAAAAAAATACTCCCGTCGCAGCAGACCTGCGTACTCAGCGAATTTCAAAAGAATTATTGTTTCAACATCAAAGAACTTTGTGGCTATCTTATATAATTAATAATCTTTACAAGGAAATATAACATATTTAATGGCATTATATTTCTGAGTAAATTATTTTTATTTAATAATTTATATATTAATATTTATATTGCAATAAATGACTCTTTTAACAGTTATAAAAGTGCATATCCAAAGCTCCCATGCAAAAGGAATGATTTGTTTACAAATAACAAAACATAAACAATTCAAATTTGACAAATATGCAGAGGACAGCTGATCAGCTGATTAGGTACAGATACCTTTTTATCTCCATCTCTCTTGTTCCCATTATTCACTTATTTTCCATGATACCATGGGATTTAGCATGTAGGTTTGCTGCCATGTGGGGTTCTTAATTACTCACAACCTAGTGAAGGTTCATAAAAATTTGTATTAAACTATCTTGATAAATAAGCGATATATAACTTTTTAAAGATTTACCCATAAGAATAACATGGGAAACTTGATTTGAAATTTCTCTATAACCAGTTAAACTATTTTAAAGATTCAAAATACTAAATTGTTTGTTTTTTAAACTCTTTTGAATGGTTTAGTTAAAATTTATGAATTTTGAAAATTTAGGTGCAAAAATGCCAAAACCCCATTTTTGACCCCTATGAAACCCCATAAAACCCCGTTCCCATAACTTGAAAATGCTGGTTTGCGAACTCATGAAAATAGACCTGGTCTTTTACACCTTCATGCCAAATTTGATCAAAATCGGAGGTCCGCTTCAAAAGTTATCGGTACCACGGACATATATACATATATATAAGTAAGTAAGTAATGATAAGTGAACTGAATTTTACAAAAATACATATATATATATATATATATATATGAAAAGAACGAACGGTGTTTTTGGCTTCTGGGGACCTCAAAATGAAAAAGTAAAGTGGTCCCGGGCTTAGGTCTTACCATAGCTACTACCGTAATAGCGTATTCCCCATAGGGAAATTCGCTAAGTGTCAACGAACAAATTTCATTGAAAGTCGAGTGACACATTTCTTCGTAGGCCTACCCTACCGACTGCGTGGCGGCAGGGCCGCCGAGAGGGCGGGGCAGAGGGGGCAGTTTGCCCCGGGCCTCAAGAGACAGGGGGCCTCATCTTCAGGTGTATTTTTTTTTTTTTTTTTTTTGTAACAAAATTACTGCTGCTTCATAGCTTTATAGCTTTTTTTATATTATTATGAATCACTAAAGTGAGGAAAGCAGATAGTGTGCATTAATACAAATTAAATGTCTAAAGGAATGTGTATATTGTACGTGGTTCGACCATGGACGGCGGGTAGGGATAGTTCTATGGTAGGGATATGGTCCGAGCGGGGGGGGGGGCCTCACGCCGGAACTCTGCCCCGGGCCCCAAAAATTCTCTCGGCGGCCCTGCGTGGCGGTAGTTTCACAGTATCATCACATCAGTCAGGTGCTGGTGCACCAAGATGGCCGCCGCGCCAGGTGTGAACGTTGCGGTCTGAGACCATTATTGTGGTTTGTGGGGAGGGGAGGTACAGTCTGTTCTTGCGTCAGTGTCACGTCATCTGCCAGTCTCCAATCTGGCCTCTCATCTTCACGCTTGGCCTCCCATTGGCTCATCCGCGCATTCAATCAGCTGATCAACAATGGCAGTGGTGCCACAATGCCAACAGTAAATAGATTGCGTGATAACACTGGGGCTGTTAATGCCTGCATGTGCGCTCTGATTGATTGTGATGCACGATGATTTCGGCACCCATATAAGAAAGAAGTTCTGATTATCTTTGTGTTATCTTCTGTTCCTCTTTGGTTCCTCTATTATTAGGTGTAACTTATAGCAATAATTGCCGAATGAGAATTAATGGATGTGCAATTTAAATTTAAAACGATACCTTTAATACCTTTATTGAAATGGCGACCTAACTCAATAGGTAGTTTAAAGCCAAGTATGAATGAGGGATGAGTGTAGGATGATTGTGGCGCGATCTTGTAGTCTTGTTACTGACTAAGGCCGACATTCTCCTTAGACAGGACTGTTAATTCATAGCCCAACAGCCAATGGTATCTAGGGACCTACAGTTTAACGTGGGATCCGAACCACAATTTCAACCTCCCATATACGAATTGGTCTAATTATGAGGATGGTACTTATGGATGAACTAGTATTCACTATTGCGGACGTTAATCCGCACCAGGGAATATCGCATCCACAAGCCATCGCTCATAACTATCCACAATTCGTGACCTCCAAGTAGCTGGATTACAGGACGTCGATATCCTCCCGTTAGTTTTCTCAAGTCTTTTTGTATCAGACTTAACTCAATTAAATGTACGTTGGAGAGTCCCATTGTAGCCTACACATTTTTCATCAATTTAACAACCAACTTACAAAAATTATTTTTTATCTAGAAGAAAATGAAAAAATGAATGTTTTATTAAATTTAATTGTGTTCTGGGTTTATTTTGTAGGTCTATTTTCTTTAGTAGTCGATAGTATTTCGCTGTTCGACTGATTATGCTTAGAACTTTAGGACAGTACAGGTACCAAAACAAAAACCATTATACTTTTATAGTAAGATCTGTGTTTATATAATCATAGATTTTATCAGTAGGGCCTATGGATGGTACCGGAATATAGGGAAAGAAGTATTACCGAGGCGAAATAAGTTAAAAGTTGACCGCTAGCGATGAAATTTGTAAGTAAAACGGTCTCAAATAATGATTGAATATTGAAATATGGATATAACAGTGAAAATCGGTCGCAATAGGGACAAACAGCGTTCAATGAAATTCGTCGTGTTATATCGGAAATGAAGGCCCTGAAAACAATTTTGAAATGAGACAGCGTCGCGACGTCTGAAAAGCGCTTTTGGCTGCCGGATGGCCGGTTGACCATGTACCGGATTACTGTGCCTACTGTACATAAATTAATTGCTGAGTATCTGCTCAAGATTTGGAGCAAGCTAGTTGATATTGAAGTTTTGAAAGAAAAGGAAAGGGCAAAATTTGAATAAAATCAATCATATGCTACCGCAACTCTTTGAACAATCCATTAAATTAATTACTGTAGGTTGGTTTCAGTACAATAGTGGTAGTGTTGTAAATTGTATACATAATTTTTGGTAGCACATTATACACTTAGCAGAACTGAGGCCCACATCCCGAACTCCTCCCCCTTCTCACTCCAAACCCAAAGCCAGAACACAATTTCCCTAAGCGGAGTCGATCACGAGATTGAAGATGCGATAATCCGAGTCTTAATGGAGAGTGAAATGGCGCGAAGTTTATAAGCGGCTCCAACGATGAAGCGCTACTTGAAACCCAATCTGCTCCAAGTAGCGGGGGGGGGGGGAGGGGCAAATTGTTGTCGGAGTTGGAGGCACTCGAGGCAAAAAGGCGATATGCAATCTTGTTACCAGACAATACAGGGCAAATCCGGTTATTTGGGCTTCATAAGCAATCAGGTTTTTAGTTTCTTGAACAGGAAAGGAGGCTTAGGCTGTTCGATCGCCTTATGGTGTGCTTTGGAGAGATGGGTTGCAACTTTGGCGTGTTTTACTAGTTTTGTTAGATCTGATTAAAATTTTACCAATATGTTATGTTCATAATTAAAGAGGATACAACTATAACAAAGAGCCGAAGATTAAGTTTTGCGCCTGTACATAGAAGACCCTTAGATTGTAGTAGTTGCTCATTACATAGGCCTACATTATCTCTTTGGTGAAGATTCCCTGACACGAAATAAATAAAATGGTAGAATACATCAAAATTTAATCATAAGAATCAACAATCAACCTATAGCAATAGCGAGTAAACATAAGAAGATTAGGCACACAGAAGTTTTATGGATGTATCTGCATTCTTTATAAAACATTAAAGCAGCATGTTGAAGTTGAAATTAAAATAGTAATATTACTAAATAATAATAATACAGTCTTCTTGGAAGAGGAAGACTGGACCTCCGCGTACAAAGCTTAAATTGAACATTTTTTGGGCCTTTATGACCCCAACTCAAAACTACAGGTAACTATCCTGTAAAAATGTAAGTTTACTCCGCTTTTTTAAAAAAGATTATGCATATTTAATTATTCTAATAACTATAATTTTACATATATAATTCAGTGTTACAGCCTACTCACCTAACAAGCGTACAGATGTCATGTCCACGTTTTTAAAAATTAACATTTTTTTTATTTAGTAAACTATATAATTTTATCTCGCACATTTAATTTGTTTTTTATCTTGCTTAACTTTGCATACCGTCACAAAACACCTGTCTCGGCAAATGTCGCACTAGCCAGGCTTATGGAAAATAAATAAATATTTTAGACACTGAAATGCTCAACTTTAAATAAATCACCAAATTTGATTGGAGGTTCGTTGAGGAAAAACTTGCTGATGACGTGAGAGTACTCTAGTCGGTAATGTAATTTGTATTTATCACAATTTCCATACCTATTATACATTTACGAGGCTATAAAATGTGAGGAAAAATTATGCCATTCGATTGCCCCATGTAAAGTTTTAACGCTTACAATACTTAGTAAAAATTTTTTATCTAAATAAAATATAACACAGCAGCCTGTTTTTAACCCTTCTAAAATTAAATTTCCGTACTTTATTTCCCACACAAATCAACTCCGCCCGGATCTCGAAGGATGCTGTATGGTACACGCACACGCACAAGCACTTGCACTCGAGCGGGTTCGACAAATATCGCATGATAATTAAACGCCCTTAATTACGGAGTCGACTGGAGCCGCGCTGAATGGAGCCGCAGTAATGACCGAACCACTCGAACCCGGCCTGTGATGTTTTTATAGCGGCTAAACGTCATTAAACGCCCCGGGGGAGGCTAGTGGCTCGCACAATGTCCTCTAGTGGCCCGGCTAGAGGCTACCACTCCAACGCACCCACGTCCACGTCCACAAAGCGCTTTACAATTCGCGGAAAGATTGTGAGAAAGTTGAATAGTCGATTTGTGCTAGGCCCCATTGAAGAGCGATTTTGTGGAAACCGCCGAGACAAATGCAGTTTTTCATGAGTTCATTTTCTAAATTATGATGCTAAATCTTTAGACTTTCTAGATGAGTACAGGGGAAATTATTTTTGATTGAACAAAAAATTTTTACTATCCCCAAAACTCTATCGGCTACAACCTGCAAACGAGTTTGAGGAGTTTATTCTATTTCTTGAACCAAAGCCATTGTTTCCCTTTAATAAAATGAATGTGGTATAAAGTTCCCATAAAAAATATTTCCATCTTGAAACTTGTAAACATTTACAGAATCGAAAAACTCAGTTTATACAGTGTGTAATCATCCACAGTTTTTGCCTAGAACTAGTTGTCAAAACAATGATTTTGATTATAGTTTAAAGATATTGTTAACAGTGAGTTCTCGAATCCCCCTGTACTATTGTTACTATTGTACAAAAGGGTGAACAATTTGCATCAGACAACTTAAATAGGATTTAACTAGATTTCTTCAATTAAAAAGATTCCCTTTACAGTACTCCAAAAAAACCTTTCATTAAACTTTTTATTTATTACTTTTATTTTAATGCAACATCAATTTTCATTTAGTTTTTTTCAGTCAACTAAAGCCCAAGTTTCCTTAGTGTTGGAAAGGTAGTAAAAGAGTCATAAATTAGTGTGAATTCCATTTTCAGAAACAAATTGTAATTTGAAGCAATGGACAAAGAGAGCCTTGACATTTATATGATTAAATAAAAAATAAAAATAAATAAATAAAACTGACACATTGAACTTAATAAAAAATGAAAACATATAAAATCTTGTCCTCAAGTGGGGCTTTTGCATCAGTGTAGGGCAAATTACCGAACCCAAAATAATCATTTTGGTTTCAATAGATTTCTCTTGTTGCAGTGATAAGAAAAATTACAGACCGAATTATTTTCACGGGCGTACCTTCATTGCGCACAGCGGTCAAGTTTTTGACGAGGGTCAGTTTTATGGCCCCCCGAGGGTCGAGCATCATTGCGCACATGGTCAGTTTTACCTGACCCATCCGCGCTGCACCGGCCGCTGGACCGCTCGCCCCGAAACCAAAGCCCAGTTCGATGAAGAATATTAAAATACGTAGAGATATAAAACTCTGTAACTACATAATATTGTCTGTCCTTTTAAAATAATTGGATTACTTTTTAAAAAATAAATTATTTCACTCTTCATGAAAACGTTTGTAAGTTAAGTAGCCTACTTGTCTGGATTATTTTTCTATACATTAACAGTTTGTTCATTATGATATTGCAAAAACGTTCAAATTTCTACCTATGTGACATTTTAACACGTTGACTCCTAGAAAGAAAACTAATGCAGAGTACAAAAAAAGAATAGAGTTTTTGGAAAAAATCAACAGAGCTGAAGGAAGGAAAGATTAGCCTGAATTTCATGCAGAAGACTTCATTTCACTTAAAGAGATAACGTTTTTGTAATGGCTGTTTAATGCTGTATGTTTGTAAATTTTGTAAATATAGTTTAAACTTTGCTTTACCGTGTAATTTGTTAAATAACCTTCATATAGTAATAAGAATGTTTTAACCGGCTAAGACAATTTTCATCGTTATTTTATAAACAATATCTAATCACTTGTAAACTTAAATGATTATGAAGCAATACCTTATTAAACGTATAAATTATAACATTCATACATAAATGTTATGATAATACTTGTAATAAGCTATTATTTCCCAAACTATTACGTGTGAAATACGTCACATACAGTAAGTTTAAAATGAAGTTTATATTGTAAGATAATTATAATTTTGCCGAAATATTATATCCACAAATTAGAACCATTACAATAGTGAAATGAGACAATTTTGAAGTTTGAATATGAAGATATTTAAATATATATTGAATTCTACTTATTTAACATAGGAACGGTACTACAAGTTTCGTTTTTGACTGTGTGCGCAATGATGCAACCCCCAAGCGGGGCCCCAAGTGACCACTATGCGCAATGATGCCCCAAAGTTTGACAGTTTTCTGACCGCTGTGCGCAATGAGGCTATCCCCATTTTAACGTGTGCAGTGTGTACCACAGAAAATAAAGATTAATTAATTGCTTTGTTTAATGTTACTTTGTGTCAAATTTATTTCCAATGCTTTTTATCAATTTTTAAAAAATAAGTTGGTACAGTCTTAATTTTACAGCCGTAGTTAACACACTGATGCAGTGTAACTCAAAAAGATCAGTGATAGGCCTAAATAATAATAAAATATTCTCTCAGGCTTTGCTGAAAATGCGACCTAATAAGTATTTGAAAAAAATACATTTTATGAATAAACCATAATCTTGGATGATACAGCTTCTGCAGAAGTTAAATAATAGTTTTCATAACATTTTTCATCATACTGCAAAGTTCTTTGTTTACTTTTTGTTGTTATTTTGTTACCTTGATGGCAACCCATAAAGCCATGTTAAAAATGACAATTTTTAAACTTAATTATAGACAAAAAACTATTTTTCCTAGAGTAGAGGCTGTTTCTGGTTTTTGGGCCAAAATACTCTTAAATGCAAAATTCAAGTAAAATTAACCTGCTAGATTTTGAGATGATGGAAACTTAACTATTAACTATTTGAGATACTTGAAACCGGTTTGCGTCAACCTTCTTGGATATGAGGGGCTACGATAATGATGGTTAGTTTTAAAATTTTAACCCATAGCGGTAGTGCGGAAAGGGGGGGCTCAAAATTTTCAAATAGGAAGTATGGTTGACTTTCATATCATTTTATAGATCTTCATGAAACTAAACAATTTATTGACTTAAAGAAAATAAAAATCTGACCACTAATAACAAGATTTCAAATAAAAATGACTTTTATTAACTTAAACACTATTGTATTGGGGAAATTAAACAAATTATTATTTTATTAAATTTTAATTTGTATCATTAGACTAGATTATCCTGCTTCATTAGATTTGAATCATTTAAGGGCACCATCTTGTTATCAGTTGTCCGATTTTGACTTTCTTTATGTCAATTGTTTAGTTTCATCAAGACCTATAAAATGATATGAAAGTCGACTATACTTCCCTTTTAAAAATTTTGAGCTAACCCCTACCCCCACTACCCCTAAGGGTACATGGGGTAACCCTACCATACCATTAGATATGTGGTAGGTAATGAGGGAATCAGTAATACCATTCCCATAACTCTGCCACAAGCCTATGTTATCTATGATTTGATTATTTTTTGTAATCTTTTTTTGTAAAACCATTTTGAGGTCTGAGGATTGCTCCAATGACAGCCAAACAAGGAATCTTTCCTGAACTAATCGTTTCAAACAAATGCATTGCACATTGGATGAGAAATCTAATTCACATTAGTGTGCATAGACAATTATCATGGTTAAAAACAACAGGTATAAATCAAAAGGCGGAAGTTTTGCTTAGCAACTGTTTAATAGTCAGCTGTCACAGACAGATGCTGTGCCACCCACTCAAACACTTTAAAAATAATTCAACAAAAACAAAATATTTTTAATAAACGCTTAATATAAACCATTAGGTTTTTATCTATCTATTTGTCGTCTGAGGTACATACATAGAAGAACATGTTGTATGATTGTAAATAGATAATGTATGGTAATAAATCGCTATGACTACTGATATATTTGTATATTATTAGGTTCAAAACTGAGCACTGAAGTTCCCATTCATCTCACTGGTTTTTGAAACCGTCACTCCTTAAATACCTAAATATACATTTCATATAGTTTCTTTAAAAGCACACATGGATCTTAAAACTGCATGTTCAGTTCTAACAGCCTATTTACAATGCGATATCTCTTTATGATATAAAAGGAACTGAAAGCCACGTTAAATGTTACACTTATGAAATTGTGCTAGATCCTTCACTACCATCAGTTATTTCTGTGGCCACACTGTCACAAGTTGAAAATGTTAGGACAATTATAACACCAGCTGTTAAGACTGTGGGTAACTGATTTTAACATTAAAATTACACCATGTTAAGATTTAATTTTAAACTCAATAAGCTTTTTAGGACACAAAGATGTTATAAAACTTATAGTTATTAAAAACAATACATTAAAAAAATGTTTTTCGATTAAGAAAACAAAGTGAATGATAATTAAAATTAATTGAACAGGTACAAGAAAAAAGTTGAACCCTAAAATATATTAAATATAATTAATTAAGAGAGAGAGTTAACAGCACTAAATTGTTTGTTTAGAACAAATAGAATACATTATAATAAAAACAAATAAAATGCACCTTAAAAATAAGCCACAGAAACAACAGAATGTCGGCACTGAAGTGACAAATGAGCTACACAGAGTAATCCAGAGAGTGACCGCATACATAGAGTACGATACATCATAAAGGATATGTAACAACAACAAGATGGGAAGAGACAGGGAAGCAAGGGGCCATCGAAACATTGGTGTATAATCCTCAAAATCTGTATATTACAGTCTTTTACAATTTATTTTAGTATCTTAATCAATAGAAAAACTCTGAAATTGTAAATTTAAGATTCAAACTTACAATAGAAAAAGTAATTTGTTTAATGTATACTAAATTTGACATAAAATAGCACACATTGGTAAGTTATTGAATTTTTTTAAATGCTTTGAAAACATTTCGATAAATCTTATGTAGGTAAAAAACAGATCGGTTTACTGAGAGGATGATATAAAATTGATTGTTAAAAACTTTGATAGTAACATCAAAAACTATTTGTAAAATAGCCAAAATAGGGACGGCACTACCCATCGATGTCTATAGTTCCACATGAATATAACTAACGACAAATAATATCAATAATATAAATAATGCCTTTGGGGTGAAATAAAATTAAAATGTTGGTGGTAGGAAAAAACAGAATAAATGCCTGATTATAAGTGCTGATGCTATCAAAGTTAACTATAACTAACTGTGATTAAACAATTCAGTTTTTACTTTATTTTTTATTCATGACATAAATAAAATTTATTTCACACCAATAAAATAGTTATTGAAATGTACTTTGTAGCTTCAGTGAATCAAATTCTATATACATTCATTATACGATTATATGTCAAATTAACATAACAAACCCAAATATATATTTTTAATATCAAGAAATTATTTAATATAAAGGTATAAGTACAATATCAATACATATTTTCTTACATAAATATCCCTCAATGAAAGACATGGATAATATTTAATACAATTTATGATAAAATTTGCATAAAATTAAATTCACTTATTATTTCATTTAAAATAAAATTGTAAAATGGTTTTATGTACAACTATATACATTTACAATAAATTTGGATCAATTTTATTGATCAAATAATTACTTGAAAACACTGAAGCAACAAATACACACTCAAGGTGGAGAGGCAAATTTGGGGTAGAGATTAAATTTTAATGATCTAAAATTTGGCGATCTAACAGCAAGAACATCAAAACATTTACATTTATAAAACAATATAACACATATAATCAACATTATATATAATAAATGCATAGCTAAGCAGCAGTTGTAAAGGCAACAAATGTAGACATCCTGTTAAAATATTTGTAATGATATACTTACTTTAGCTGTACAAGTATTTGCAAATATATAACAACTACACTAAAACATGATGGTTTTTTTATTTTAAATAGCGGTGAAATGTGTTAATATTGATTCAGTTACATAATATGAGAATAAATATTCCAGGTAATCAGGTAATAAATAGTACCATAAGTAACATTTTTATTTTCTAAAAGAGTATTTAAATCAAAAGAAAAACAATAACAAAATATATTTATCATGAGAGGTTTCTACTGTTTTTAGTTTTTAGGACCAAATTAACTTAAGAGTCTTAACAGGATAAATTAAAACAAAGAACAGTTATTAAACTGCAAAAAAATAACCCTATTCAATAAAACAGGAAAAAATAAATTATTTGTGACAGTACAATAATGGAAACTAATTTAGGCAATCTATCCATAAAAATAATCCTGCATTATTTCCACTGCCAGAAAAGTCATAATCTAAAATATTTATAAGACTTTTTATGACTTTTTTACAACAAATATATTATCTTAAAAACTATTTTTATTAAATAATTTCTTATTCATAAAAATTGTTAAGTCATTTAAAACTTAAATTATTTTTTATAGGATTTTTTCAGTGATCAGATTAAGACCAAAAATAGCTAATCGTGCGTGCTTGAAGAAACATAAATGTTAGCTAAATTAGCATTAGCTGTACTTCATAACAACATAGTATAATGGTAATATTAAAGTTGAGGAATTATTGCACTTAAATACAATTCTAAAACACACACTACACACAAGCTGTATATACAAAAATCACAGCATTATCAAAACCTTGGAGGGATCAGCAACTAATAAATGTTGCAAATAAGCTAGGAATTCGTTAGTTGATTTGTTGAATACCCTGCTTAGAGTTGCTTCAGAAATGGATGTAGTGCGGAAAAAATTATGTATTGAACATAACCAATTTTCAAACTAAAATCAAACTGTTAAAAAAATATATATATATATAACAGAAAGTTTTGGGAGATGTATTTAATATAGCACAACTTATTGGGTTCCAGATACAATAGGACCTGCCATGAGAGCTGTTTGTTAGAGTGTGAAGCAGCCCTTACAAAAGAGGGGAACAGCAGACGCACGACCCCTCGTTGAGGATGGGTGACAGGGGGTGGGGTGCAAACAGCCAATAGTGGCTCCATCATTTGTCTTACACGGATCGGAAAAAGGAGGAGTACGGTTCATCCTAGCCATACGCTTTTAAAATGCAATAGCTAAAAGTAACGTTATTAAGAGTTTGGTTGGAATCCATCAAAATTCAAATTAAAAGTTTGTACTTAGCCCTTTTACTCTCGTTATAAAAAACTCACAAAAATGGAACATTCACTTACTTGGCAGTGAATGGCTAATAGGGCCTGGTGTATCATATTAGTATACTGATGAATCTAAACCTCTCTCGGGTTTATTATTTGATGATGTTATTTGTACTTTCATCACTAGCAGAGAAAATCACGAATGATTTTGATGGTGAAAATATAAAACAATGCTAGAGGTAAAATGCATTGTTCAAAAAATTGCAAGTGAAACATGAAATCGAAATACATTAAAATAGTAACATACTTAAATAACTTCATTAGCTTCAGTCAGTGGTATGTAATATAACAATAATTTTATTTCAGTCAAAATAAATGAATAATGAGTTCTTAAACGTAAAAACTAAGTGAATTATTTGCACTATCTTTGGGCTATAAGCTAAGTAATGACTTAGAATGAATGTAACTACATTAGTCTTTTCGGTGATGCTTAACACCAAACATAATAAAATTAGTGATTACGGTACGATTGATCACTGGCCACCACTTAGACCGACATTAAATGGTTAAATTATAAACATTTCTACCATTGAATTTGTATTACATTAGAAATCAACATTTACAAAAAAATATCTAAAATTTGTCCATCTAATTTCAAGATTTTACTCTAAATTCAATAGGTAAGAGTAGATATTCAATAATAATGTAAAAGTTGAAGTTCCTGCAAAAAATAACTAATGATTGATGAGTCTGAAGAATATTACTTTTTTTGAGCAACAGATAACTCTGGACCAATGCATTGTTCAATTCAGTTTTAAAATATATATGATTAATCACTAATAATTGTCTAACAGTAGACATTACAAGTGGTGGCCTAGTCAACAAGACTCAACACTGCAATTTTGCAACAATGCAATTTTGCAAGGTTGCAATTTTATAACAATACAACTTAACAATGCAATCTTATAACCTCACCCAATGATTGGGCTGATGGTGGAATGCTTGACCTGGTGTACGCAGCGTGGTGCAGTCTGGCGGGTTTACACGTCGTCGCTGGTGACTATTGGTGCACGGCCATGGCCGGGGGTGACGGGGGGCGAAGCACTGCCATTGACCTTGATCTCGTTGACCGAGTGGCTCCGCGAGTGGGAGTTTGTCTGCGGCTGCGTGGTGACGGGGGCTGCGGCAGGCGGCGCGCCGGCGGTGATCTGGTTGACAGAGCGGGACCGGGTATGACCGCCTCCCCGCGCGTCGCGGCACCCCTCGCGTAGAGCCATCTGGTAAGCCACTTCGAAGGCTTGGCCTAACGTCAGGATGACCTCCGTCGCTTGGTCCTGCAAAAAACCAGCAAAAAATCATTACGTTTCAGTTCTTAGGTGTTTTTTCCCATTAAATTAAATTTTAGCACTCCCTGATTAATGTGATAGGCATAGCCTGTACCTTGTGGATCTAACCCTGCCTCTAACCTAGCCTGTAACCAAAAATATACTGAATTAATGCTAGGGGTGGGCGAGTATCACATTTTTGGAACGAGTCGAGTCGAGTCGAGTAGTAAGTAGAATACTCGAGTTTCGAGTCGAGTCGAGTTGAGTAATACGTGAACATAAAAATATTGAAAATTGCCTTAAAATAACTAGTCTATACTCAAATATAAAAATATACTAGCCTACTATACTAAAATAACTAGCCTATCCTACAAGGGCTAAAAAAGATAATGAACTTTAGGCCTAGTCCTAAGTTTAATTTGCTTAAAAACTGTGTGAAGGAAAAAATATTGGTTTTTAAATCGCTGATTATTAAAAAAAACTTAAGCTAAAAACTTGGTTTAGTAACAAAAGGGATTAAGGAATGTACAGAATAAAAGATTGAAAAATAGCCTCTAACCACCATTAAATGAAAAAAAGAAAATCCCCAGTTACAGTTACTTACTTAACTTTTCACTTTCATATGTTTCACTTACTTTAAGATGTTACCAAATAAAAGTTTTTCCCTATTCACAGTTTTTTTGTATTTTTGGCATTAGGCCTACTTTGAGTCAGAAGCCTAGCCTAGACACCTGGATGCTACAGCTGAATCAGAATCACTAAATGTAATTGGTGGATTTAAATTGTCATTTTCAACTCTATCTACTTCCTTTGTCTTTGTTGATAAGAAAATCTTCACCACTCATTTTGTTTAGGAAATATATTCACTTCTCCGAAATACTCAAGCTATGTACATATAATTTTCATTGTTTTGGAATTTCACCTAATTCCCTCGCCGTCTGCTAGCCCGCTAGTGGCAGAATGTCTCTTAGCTGAGTAAAGGCTAGCTTTAGTGAACAGCCATGAAGCCTGTTTGTTAGGATTTAAAAAATCACAAAGAACAATAAATTCAATGTCTGTCTTATAATCAAAGCAATTTGAGAGAAAAATATGTTTATTATCAATTAATAAACATATATTTTTGTGAATGCTGGATTAGAAAAATAACATACAACTATAAAATTGTATTACCATTGACTATTGATACTATTTATTTAGTATCTAAAGTCAATGGTATTACTCTGGCAATTTGAGGTTAGCCATTGGTAAACCTGATTGTTCTCTTGTACCTACTCTTCTGTCTGCCGTACTATTCTTACTGCTAATGTCAACACAGCTCTTTATTTTGTCTAAAGTTATTTGAATCAGTTTTAAATCATTGTTTTGATGCAATTAGATGTCACATTATAATTGACTATTAATTTTTTCCCCAGTGTTATGAAGGTCTACAAATGAATCATTTTATTAATCAGTAGCAATGTTGACTCTACCACTAACCGTGCGTGCGCGTCACTCGCGTGACAAGACAAAGAGTTCAGTCAGCAGTAGAGTGCTGTCTGAGAAGCACTGTTAGAAGCATTTTCATCGTCTTCACATCTAACTTTCTTTGGTATTAAAATGTATCACTTTCACAATAAAAACATTTTACAATTTAAAGAAATGGGGTTTAAATAAATAGAAAAACATTTCAGAAATGCTATATTTTAATTTAATAACTACTCGACTCGACTTTAACGAGTAGTCACAGGTACTCGCTCGAGCTTCGAGTATCAAAAAATACTCGACAGATACTCGAAAACTCGAGTACTCGCCCACCCCTAATTAATGCCATTACATTGTTTGAACTTTAGACCTGTAACATTGAAATTGGCATACAACCTTGGGAAAGTGTTGCTTTGAACAGTTAAAAAAATGAATGAATTAAATCAAAACAACAATATAATTGAAAAATCAATGGCATTTTAAGTTAGAGAAGGATTTAAATTTCAAATAATAATATTAGGGTGAGCATGCTCACTCTGTTGGATCACCTCGATGTATAGTAAAAATTAAGGTTAAGCATGAAAAAATAGTGTGTTTTACTATTTTAGTCCATGGTTATTATATTTTAGAAAAAGTGTGTTGAATTCTGTTTTATATATTTTGATTTAAACTAAATAACATATTCCGAAATAAGCATCTATTTAAGTAAAAGTCTAATTAATCCTGTGACAACAAGAATAACATGAGGACTTTTAATGCCAGAAGGGCGGATGTGCTTCCAAAATATTAATACGCCTATATGTTGCCCGTAATTATCAGCTTCCTCCCAGCCAAATTTTAGCTCCATTATTTACTAGCAGTTAAAGCGTGATTGAACCACAAATAAATATATAAACCAACAATCTTTAACACTCATAATATTAGTAAGATGATGGAAATAAACTGTCCCACACGAACCATGGAGTGAACACAGAAGACGTGACAGAAGTGTGACTTGCTGGCATGATCTTTGGTGATGTAGGCGAAATGAGTGAGATCTTCAGCATCCTGACAGGCACAGTGGATGTTGCGAATGTCGTGTTCGCAGATCACCTCCTGTATAGGCAGAGGAGAAAATGCCATCAGCCAAAATATGTTTGATTAATTTACTGGAATTTTAGATTATTCGCTTAAGATAGTAAATAAGCTCTTAGCAATTGATTATTTTAAAGTTTCTAGGAAGAAAATACCACACAATACACTGATTTATAGCTTTTTTTGCCTCCCCTTATTCAAAGCCATACAGTCTGGCAAAATAATTTTTTGTGATAAACTTTACACTAATAATTTTTGAGGAATAACTTGTGTTTTGTTGTTGAAGTAGTCAATTATTAGGTAATGTTTGTGTCAAAAGCTCACTACCATTCATTAATAATCTCAAAATTTTATTTTAAAGTCATATACAAAGTTAATTTTAGTAAAGAAGCATTTATTTTGAAAAAAGTCCTTATGACTAAAAGTTGGCTATGGATTTTCTTTTCTTTTTTTTTTTTGTCAGTCATTTTTATACCGAAATCAAGAAATAAAAGGCTTTTAGCATCACTTCAGTTTTCATACTCCTCGTGTTAATTTTATGTAACAATCAAATTTATTTGTTCTAGAGAGGGTTGACTAACCTGATTACTTGGGTCGAGGAACTTGACACCACGGAATGAAATGGCCAGAATTATCTCAGGAATCACTTTCTCTTTGTCATCAGTTGACGAAGACTTCTTCAGCTTTTGTATAGACTTCTTTGTGGATTCTGTGCCTCTTAATTCTTTTACAAGAGTTGAACCCAAATACTGCAACAAGATAGTTAACATTAATCAACAAGTTAAAATAATGTATTCTTATTAATTCCTATAAAGATAAGTTTACAGGGATATGGTTAAGAATGAGAGTCTCAATCTGATTTTGATGACCAATAAATATAACTTGTGCATTTGGTAGTGGTAAGTAAAGGGGGTTTGATGCACAATCAAAGTAAACACAACAATAAATTAATTCATATACTCATCACAACTTAACTAATACTTAATTAATATATTTAAATTTTAGGTTTTTATACAAAAAAATTGGCAAAAAGTTAGCAAAATCATGTATTATACAGAAATGGTCATTGTACCTGAAAACATAAAAAATTTTAAACAGCTTAAACCCTCAATACTCCCTGTTGAAAAATGACAATTTACCTCTACAACAGTGAAAGCTATTCAGAAAACAAGATACAACGTGGTACATACAAAAACATTCTATTCACACTCCTCAAGGAATGTTTTTCAGAATATTCCAGAATATTCTAGAATTTGTACAGCACGGTCTCAGAACCATAGTTTGTCCATATCTTATTAGTATGAAAATGAAAATATTAATTATAATTATTTAGCAGAACATTTTTCTAAAAAATTTTATTCTGAAAATCCACATAGTAACGTATTTTAACTAATTTATAAGGTTCAAAGTTTGTCAACAAAGTATTCTCAAAATGAACAAATACTAAAATATAAAAAGTGGAACAAATATTAATAAATCTATTTCTGTTATATTTTCACAAATTCCCAGTAGATAAAACTTCTCAAATTAAACATTTATTTTGGCACAAAGAACATTGTTTACTACAGACAGCCAGCGGTTCGTAGTGCAGCCACTCTTCTCTTTTTGGTAAATATTAGTCTGTCCTTTGTTAAGGAAATTGTACTAATGCTTAGGTCCCGACTGCAACAATGCTGAAAATCTGTTCCACATAAATTGGAGAGGTCATAATTACCAAACGATATTCAAACTTTTTTGTTGAGAGGAAAAAATCAGAGATTAGCCGCACGGATAATAGATGAGGCAGATCCAGCGGCACTAATCTGTGGTGGCCATTTTATGTTGAGTTTTAGTACCCAGCACACCATTATTGAACTCAGTAAACTTATGGATGGATTTATAATGAATATATTGAATCTACTGAATGAATGAATCTATGAATTGACCGAACCTTAACCTTAATACACACTCTTGAAATTTTCTGCTACAACAGTGAGGGCTATTCAGAAAATAAGATACAAAGTTCCTATTATTACTACTGTTGCTTAACTAGTTACTAAGAACAACTTAGCCCCGCTATTTATACCTAGGAAAATTCTGGGTTCAGGAGAATAGTTATGATTAAAAAATTAAAACTTCCCCTTAAAATTTAAGTGGGGGCTCAGGGGCCTAATGTGGCGGTACCTTGGCCAGGTAGGTGACGTGGCCGGTGACCAGTGAGTGTGGCCGGTGGCGCCACTGCGTCGTCAGCGTCGCAGGCACCCCCACCAGCAGCTGGCTCGGCTCCCGGATCTCCAGGTCGGCGCCACCGTTGAGCGCCAACGGGGGCGGTGGCGGCGCCGGCCGGCTCTTCTTGTGGCTATGGCGCAACGTGCCGGTAGACCCGGGCGTGCTCTGGTTGCTCGGCAACTTTGTCTTGATCTCCTCCTTCAGCTGGTGGATATTGTTCTTCTGCAACAGTCAATTATAAATGGTTAAAGTAATTTGGGGTATGTATAACGACCTTATCTTACAAAAACTCAATGAATTTCCCAGACCTCCCCTGACATTGCATGATTTCGAACAATTTTTCTAATTTCCCCTGACCTTTTATAAATCCCCAAAATCTGATTACCAAAATTTCTAAAGGTGATCTTCACTAACTCTAATACTTTCACTGCCCTTTTTCAATTCCCTTACTTCCTCTGTTACTTTTTTAAATTCCCTGACCTCGGAAAAATCCTATGATGTTCCCTGACATTTTCCAGTCTCTGACAATACCACGCCTTTTCCATATTCTTTGAAAATTTTATAAAAATTCATTACAATAATAATAATTTAAATACAAATATGACAAATAAAGAATTTTAACCATTCAATGCCTGATGTTTTCCAAATTTGATAGATTTTCCTGATTTTCACTGAACATTAATAAAAAACTCTGATTTACCCTGATCTCTTCTAAAGTCTGATTTCCTTAAACTATTTAAGAATTTCCTGACTTTTTCCTATACTCCCAAATTTTCCTAATCCTTTCCAAACAACCAGATAATTCCTACTCCTATTCCTAACTACCATATGGTTCCTACTCCTATTTCCAAACTACCAGACTTCCTCCCACCATGACTCACCAGGTTGGACAGGTCCTGGTTGATGGAGTCCATGGACGGTGGCTGGCGCGTGGTGGCTGGCAGGGACGCCAGGATGCGCCGGCGGTGGCCGGGTCGGCTGATCTCCAGCACCGCAGTCAGCTCCACCTCCCACACTCGCCGCACACGCTCCATGTCCGTGTACAGGTGGCGGGCAAACGTCTCCGCGTACTGTGACAGGTGCAGGCGCGACAGCCAGTCTTCCACCGTCTGTAACAAACGACCATTGTTGTCCTCAACGATTTAAAGTTTACAGTTTTAGGATGGACAAACCTGATAACATAAATCTATTTAGAAGTTTCTGCACCTCAATAGTGTTCGCTTTTTAGTATTAACAAAAACTATTTAAGTTCATTTCTCAAATACTTACATCAAAATTTACCATCTCAAAAAAGTCTTTCCAAAAACGGCACATATAACTCTATCACATTTTATGGCTTATAGTTTTTTTTGCCCTACAAAAAATTAGAACATGCCAACCCCCCCCCCCCCCCCCCCTTATTGGTTTAATTTTGGCGTTTTTATAGAAGATGTAGTATTTATCTATGACTTCACAATGACGTCATAGAATGTATTATCCAATGTAAAAGAAAATGTAATATACAATAAAAAGTTTTAAATACTATCTATTCAATATTTTTTTGTATATAACAAAGTATTTTATTTTTTATTCTATTGCATTATTTTGAAGAGAAACTTAGCCCCACTATTTATACCTAGAAAATTTCGGGACTCAGGGGGATAGTTATAATAAAAAAACTAAAACTTCCCCTTAAAATTTAAACTAGAGTAAAAGAACTTTATGTTAAAACATATACACAATTATAATGAAGTTAACCTAACCCAGCAGGAGAAAGGTAGACCGCAGCAGTTTCACCAGTAGTTCCCACTCACCTGTACATCGTCCGGCTGAGTGTCCTCGCCCTTCTCCCCGCCCTCACCCACATCATTGTTGTTGTTATTCGGCGGGGGCGGCGGCGGAGGCCTGTATGCCGTCACCACCTTGACTGCCAGGCTCCGAGCAGCCTCCAACAGTTGTTGTCGCTCCTTCTCATTGGTAACTCCCATGTCCACAAGATCGGACTCTTCTAACACTCCGTTCTGCAATGTGCATACATAATTTTAGACATGAACGCTTCCACTTAAAACTCATTAATGACCCTACCTAAAACTCAGAAGAATATGTACTCGTTTTATGCCATAGAAATGGTGGAAAATTAGAACAAATTTAAGGAGAGTTTTCTATTTTGTTGTGAATATATAGGGTGAATAAATACAAAAATGTCAACAATTAAATAAAGGCCTTAACTGTTTTAAACAGAAAAAAACAACTCAAATCTTATGGTCTCACAATGTTTATTTATCTATAATGATTTTATGTATTATGATTCTATTATCCTCTAAGTATTTTGAGCATTTATTATGTCCACAGCAATCAAAGTGTTATGGAAGTTTCACTTTAGTATTTTGATTGACAATGAAACCAGCATTATGATGCTTGAGTTGGACATTTTCAGTGGTCCCTTTTTTCAAAATATCTGTTCAAGAAACTCAAGAGTAAGCCAGAATGTGTCCAAAGGCAAGTAGACCAAGCAAGTAGACAGAGCACTAAGGAGGCAAGTGGAGGCTTCCAGTGGCACGACATTGACAAGGAAGTACTATAAAATCTTATTGATAAATTAAGTTTATACTGTAGTTCAAAATCTTAAAACAATTATATTGTCCATCTACAGCAGACAATCAATCCGATTATAGGGAGGCACATCAAGACAGGTAATGCCTATGCTAGGACAATGGGACACTGGACAATGCCAGGGCAGACAGTGGGGGGTGGGGAGGTCCGACCTACTTGCTAAACCTGCAGACAGTCAGACCATTGTCTGTACACTGACTGTTAGAGCTAGACAATACACGGCCATTGTCTGGACAACAGAACATCTTACGTGTGTACACACAATAGCGCTCAGAGTAATTAAATGGTATATATAATAAACTAATTCAACAAAAATGATTTTTTTAAAGATTTTCAATAAAAAAGCGAGCTTAACAAGTTTTTGAAATAGCAATCAACGGGAGGGTAAAATGTAATCCCCACAGCAACTACTAATTTAGTATATTTTTTACTATTATCTATTTTACTAACAATCAATATTTTGAATATTCTTTTAGTTTTATACAAAATATTTATTTATTTAGCTTCTTCTATTTTAAAGTACCGGTAGTCTAATAGTTAATGTCAAGTATCTTTTATTATTCCTCACTCCACCCAGACAACTTGTAGAACAAACAGCATTGCTGAATGAAAACGGTTTTCACTTCTTTTGATATTCAAATTATTTGTTTATTCATTATAAAAAATAACGTGATAATCATTTTGAAAGACTTGTCTGCCCCCCACTCAACTAACGAAAAAAGAGGTGACCAAGAGGAAACCGAGAGATTAGACTGTGCAAACAGACTGCAACAACAAAGAAACCATTGAATTAGACCAATGTTGCCACTGAGGTCACGGGTTAGCTACTAAACTGATAACTGTCTCATCTGTTATGTGGTGTCAGCAACCATTGAATTAGACCAATGTTGCCACTGAGGTCACGGGTTAGCTACTAAACTGATAACTGTCTCATCTGTTATGTGGTGTCAGCAACCATTGAATTAGACCAATGTTGCCACTGAGGTCACGGGTTAGCTACTAAACTGATAACTGTCTCATCTGTTATGTGGTGTCAGCAACCATTGAATTAGACCAATGTTGCCACTGAGGTCACGGGTTAGCTACTAAACTGATAACTGTCTCATCTGTTATGTGGTGTCAGCAACCATTGAATTAGACCAATGTTGCCACTGAGGTCACGGGTTAGCTACTAAACTGATAACTGTCTCATCTGTTATGTGGTGTCAGCAACCATTGAATTAGACCAATGTTGCCACTGAGGTCACGGGTTAGCTACTAAACTGATAACTGTCTCATCTGTTATGTGGTGTCAGCAACCAACAAGCCATTCATTCCACAAATATTTGCAATTAGCTATTACTACAAATCTATATCTAAAAAAATATATGTAATTTTAATTTAAGTACGCAAAATTATGAGGGAATTTGGAAACCGCATAAGCATGATAAGGCACATTGATGGCATAAAAGACCATTGCATGGAGACTTTCGGACGTCTTCAAATTCTTACCTTGCCCTAATTTCGAACATAATATAAAAATATGCTGAATGCGTAATCTTTCAAAAACTCTTTTTTCAAGTGCCTTATAACTTCAACAAAGGAATTTTGGCTCTGCACAATCTCAATCTCATTTTCTTGGAAGAAATCCACCACTAAGTGATGATATTTTCATCATAAATTGCCATCAAAAATCAAAGAATGTAACTCAACCAGACTATGCCAAATGAAACCTCTTTTCTCTAATTAACTCACAAAACATATTCATCCGACTACACCATACAGATCACAATATACTAGTTACTTATAATCAATACTTCTTTGGAGGAAATTTTCTGACACCTTATACAATGAGGGATATCATTGGAATACTACCAAAACTGGTGGAAGTTGTAATGCAAGGTGGAACGTGATATGAATATCTAATGAAGATTAACTGAACAAAATGCTTCAGTACATGATTAAGAGTATGTCAATTTCAATCTATGACTTACTGAAAATTTACTGAACTTTAAGACAAATATGTTCGAGAAGATTTTAGTAAAAGTTCAGTGAAAAATTTACAGATAACGCGGTTTTTATCAGATACGTACAATAAAGTCAAGATCATCGTAGCCGTAGTTGGTGAAGAGTGACTCGTAGTCGGCCAGCCCCAGGCCGGCGAGCCACTGTCCCACAGTGGAGGTGGTGCTCACTATCGAGGCTCCACTGTCCGAGCGGTTCAGACCTGAAACACCTGATAACAGGTCAGCATGAATAGAAACTAGAATGGCTCTGATCAGATACACTACTTCAATGTTTGTTTTAGTCTTCTAAAGAAGACACGGTTTCCTGAGAATTTCTAATGGATAATCTGAGTACCATACGGCATGTGTAACTAAAAACTTTTCTTGGTTCCACTTTAGTAGAGTAAATTATGAGCAAATCATCAAAATCAATTCACTTAATTTTTACGACCAAAGGATGAAAACCAATGAGTATATCCCAGTTATTAAAATTTCAAAGCACATTTTTATGTTTGTTCATTTACATGTGTCAACAAATAGATTTCCATCAAGATTCTTAGAAGTTTCAGCTCACCTCATGCTGACCTGAGAGAGGCAACATCCAAAATCGGAAAATTATACCAAACCATGAAGTACTTTTTAAAACCGAGACTTTTTTTTGTTTTTGGACTAAAAAGTGTAAAAAACAACAACTTATGCAGTCTTTATTTATACAAAAGTTGGAAATGAAGATAAATCGTTGAGTCCCCTTTCAGAATGGTAGCGTGTAATCCCCATAGGACATTAGCATGTCATATTGTCTTTTCACAAATTCACAATTTTTTAATACTTCCTAAAAAATACATGCTAAGATAATAGGATAGGTCACTAAAAATGTTCTAAAATGTTCTCTTGAAACCCAATAATTTCATGAATATAAATGTCATTAGAGAGTTATGTTTGAAAATTTTGGGGCTAAAAATTCAAAATCGTGACATCTATCCCACCCAATAACAAAGGTAAGAGTTGTGTTCTTTATAAATTCACATTGTCACATTATCAAGCGTGGACAACTTGTCTATGCAAAGAGCATACTGTAAGCTCCATGATATACAAATAAAATGATTGTTCCAAAAGGAGTTTCAGTAGAGATCAAGTGGTACCAACCTAGCCTGGCTTGGAACTCCTTCTCCAGCTCGGTGACGAACACCGACTCCCTGACGAGGCCGGTGCCGAAGCTGGCCATGATCTCGGATATCTTGGCCCACTCCTCCTGCTCGTCGAAGGGGCTGAGCAGGCCGCAGCCGGGGGCCGGCGCCGCGTCGTCCTGCGACCGCTGCTTCATCTCGGCGCCGCCGGGGGGTGCCGTCGTCGCCCCGCCACCCTGGTCATACACGGCGCGCAGCCGGCGCAACGTCTTGGGCCGCTCGGCGCGACCCGAGCCCACGCCCTCCGTCGTCGTCGAGCCCTTCAGCAGACCTGCGGACAACAGGGGAAAACCTTACAAGACCTGCCTTGAGTAACCTGCTTTTCTCGGTTGTAACTTGAGAAACAGGTTTTTGCACATTTTTAAAGTTTTGATAAAAGTATGGATCAGTAGGCCTAAAGGATATAATTTGGTCAGGTTTTGATCCGGACCTGACCGAATATCAAATACAGGATTTGATGTAATGTGACCAGGTATGGATCACAGAGTGATCAAGTTAGGATCAGGTCCTAAAAAATCCTGATCTGGCTTGATATAATTAGAATCTAACTAGATTGAATCGTAAGTTCATTAAATATGTATGGTAGTAACATTCGCTGGATTAAATAGTTAAAGGAAAACGGTTTTATAGTTCTGCAAAAAAAATTTGTACCAGGATATGGTATTTTGATAAGGGATGTACATTTTATGATCAGGTTTGGATGAGTAAATGATGAATATTAGTTAGGGTCTTATAGCGCGTCCGCCCTGCTATTTTCTTAACGGCAAACACCGGCAGATAACGATTTATCTTCTAGGGATAGTAACCAAGTCTTAGTAACCAAAAGAAAAAACTGATGTGTCAAAAACTTCAACCCCCTCAACCAAAATATATTTTGTTTTTGGGGGTAAATTGAACATTTTAAATAGTAACCCCCAATGTTTTGGTCACTTAACTACAACCTCAATTCAAAGACATTTCTACTTTTTGACATTTTTCTCTAAACCTAATGGTTAGGGAGCTAGGGGCAACTGAAGTTTTTATTCCCATAAGAATAACATTGGGCAACTTTCATTAACTGCATCTCCATTCAGTAAAATGAAAAATACTTAAGAATAAAAAGTAATAAAATAACGTTTAATGAACGTTTCTTTTATGGTGACAACAGATTTATAAAAAAATGTATTAATTGTCCGCCATATTTGAAAGTTGATGCGTAAATGATAATTTTTATGAACGAAAATTAGGTGCGCTCTACCCATCTGCCGCGCGCGGATGCAAGGGTTTAGAATCTCCGTGTTTGTCCCCCCAGTTGTAAACCGATTTAAAATGTTTTTGTGTCATTCTTTTCGTAATATAATTTTGTACTCCGCTATCGTCTTAAAATTTCGATATTAATTTAAATTACTAAGCAGGGTGCTTGCTAATAATGTTGAAATAAGCGTTTTTGTATCAAGCTTTAACATATTAAAAACAATTTTTTAAGAAAAAAGTGAGACGATACACGAGTACAATATAATCTTAAGAACAAGAATCTCCAGTACGATTGGTAAAAGGTTTATAGATAACGATGCAAGAAGGGAGACGCGAAAGGTCTGCAATTTCAAAAACATCGTTATTAGACCACCGATCGATTTCGCACTGAAACAAAAAAAAAGCATTAAAGTAACAAAATTTAAAATCACCCGTCATATATTTTCCAAAATGTGAGTTTCCGCGTATAGCGGCAGTTAACAGTCTCGCTCGACGATTTTGACGCCGAGGTAGAGCGCACCCTTAAAATGGCATTTCAAGACATTTTTATTCGTGAGTATTTTTCATTTTACTGAATGGTTTACCCAATGTTATTCTTATTGAAAACTAATTTCAATGGCCCCTACCTCCCAAACAATCTGATTTAGAGAAAAATATCAAATAATAAAAAAGGTTTTTAAATTAGACAGTCCAAAATCGACATAAAATGGTGGTGGTGGGGAGAGGATTATCATAAAAACTACTGATCTCCCAAAACCACAAATGGAAATGTTAACACTTCACTATAAAAGTTTCTCTTTTGGCTACTAATACTTCACTATAAGATAATCTCGTTATCTTCAACTATTAAAACAAATAGCAAGGGGAAGGAACTTTTGGGACACCCGGTATAAGCTGATCAGGTTTACTGATAAGAATTATTATATTACATATTATTTTCAGAATTGAATCAGGACCTGATATAATCTGATCACGTTTTGTTCAGGATATGACATAATCGAAACAGAAATAGGATCTGATTATAAGGTGGTGAAACGTGGATTTTTTTTGCATTCTGTTGTGAGCAATTAGATTGCAAGTAAGAAATTACAGTTCTCAGTGTTTACTCCACCCAATTATCGGTTTATTAGCTACGTAAATGATTTCAATTTACAGACAGCAACAAGTTTGAACGCTCGGTACGCTACTAGATAAGAAGTGGAAGCCGATTATCTAGTAAAAGCACATATTATTATTAGCAAGGTGTCAACACACAGATAAAGCTAATTACTAAGAATTACCAGTACGATGCATTATTACATGGTATGACACTAAATTGGTGGTATTTTAAAGTGCAATGTAATGTTGATCGATAACTAATTCCTCACAATTAGCAACGACGAAGTGAAGAATCAAGATTCTGACTTAAAGTAACATCACTAAACGAAATCGACAAAACCAAGAAAATTCTTACCGGGCTTAATGAATTTTCATCGGTGTGATTTTAATTTCTAGGAAAATTCGCCAAAATGGTTCATTTCGTCAATTGGAAGACCAGAGGAAAACGAAACAAAGAAGTTGGTCGCCGTCGCGCCGCAGACGTCCAGTGCGCGTACCACCTTATCATATCTCTGTTATCACTGACAACACAGAACACAGCAGCCCGACTGGTGCTATCTGGCCACCAGGAGATAACAAGACAATGGAGTGGAAAATGCCTCCTTCCTTCCGTATACCAATGTCAACGTGCGGCTTGGAACGACAAACACTTCCTTCTTGTTGGTTTTGTTCGGAACAGGAGGATATTGAGGTGGACTTTTCGGGAGGAGTATCTATCTCTGGGGTATTCTTTGTCACGATCAGATTGAGGCCGCGGTTTGGTTACTTTTTGTTTTAAGATACCATCGACGATTCTTATAAAATAATAATATAATTATTTACGAACTACTTAAGTCAAACAGCTAATTTCACAAAAAGAAAAAAAGGAGAAAATACACTTACCCATAATGAGTATGAAATAAATACCGGGGACGCTGACATTGAATCTTAATAAAATTATTTAATAGAGTCCGGGCAGATATGTGGAGAGATTGTACGATTGATGATGGAGATCTCAAATTTGAAACACACACACACACACACACACACACACACACACACACACCACATAAAATATAAAGGCTTAAATTTAGGTAGGAGGTCATGTTAGATTTTCCATGAATGGGGTTTTATGGTGTTTCATAAGGTGTTTTCCAAATTTTCGCCATCCAGTATAAAAATTACATTATTGTGAGTTGCAAATTTTGCAATAGCTAAAAAAATAAACAATTTATTATTTTCAACCGTTAAATTGTCTTGAGTTGTTGCAGGGGAAGTTAAAAAGAAAATCCGAGTTGATCCGATATATCGATATTTGATCAGATATGGTACATCGATAAATTTTTTACTTGTATAGTGTCTAAAATACTATCGAATGGAAAAATCTTTCAGCCCGATCGATATATCACATCGGATCAAATATTGATATATCGGATGGATCAGATTTTCCTTTTTTGATTTTCTCTGCAACAACTCAGGATAATTTAAGAGTGAAAATGCTGAATTGTTGATTTTTTTAGTGCTTACAAAATATGTAAATTAAAATTGTGTAGTTAAAAAAATTAGGGTAACATGGGAAAACACCATTTGAAACTCCATAAAACCCCATACATGTTTTTTCGTGAAAATATTCGTGTTTATTTATTTTACGACATTTAGAATTTACGTTCATATTTCAAACTATTTTGAAAAACTTAATTTAATTTGCGAAAGCTCTCCATTTGAAGAAGCAATATTTAAAATAAAAATGGCGCAGTATTAATTTGTAGGACCGGCATTTTAGTGCCAAGATTGGAGCCAAGAGCGGGGAAATGTCGTGGCTGCCCTATAAAGGTCATGGAAAGGTTGCCCTCCGCCCTCCGCTACCCTTCCATGACTATCCTATACGATAGTAAACTGGGGAGCGAATGAGTCACTTGATTACTATGAATGGATTTCACACTTTTTTTATAAACATATAAATAACAAAAAATTGTACCCTACATCCACATTATAAATAGATTATCCGATGAATGACATGAAAACCTCACGAATGTCTGATCGTCCGTCGTTAAAGCCGGTTATTCCTAAGTTATGTTAATAAAATTCTTATGACAGATAATTAAACACTTTACAAAACATCTACTAATAATAAAATTCGGTAAAATTTATTTTACAGCTCTATAATTGTCACTGTTAGAAGTTTATTGTACCCCATTCAAAAAATGTGTGGTCGAACCGCTGATTTCAATTCCCCAACCCCTCCCCGTTCCTCAAAATGACAAGAATCCAACCACGCAATCACAATCACTGGGAATTATTTCAGATGGTAAATATCTTTGTCACTTTATGCCATTGTTTTGCTTTTTCGTAAACAAATATTCTTATTTTGACGTTCGAGATGTAAATAGACGAGCTTGCAACGGGATATAAAGTAACACAATCATCAGCGCTTATCTCCTCTGAATTCCATTGTTGGAATTGAAATAACATCACTCTTTGTGAAGAATATAGGTGAATTCAGGAAGGTATTAAAGTAATTGTCTTCTTGGTAGGTAATAAAATCCTGTCTTTGGACCGCACATTAATTTTGAACGGGGTATAACACAATTCCACTTATTGTATCAGTTACACGCAAATTTCCATGAAAATCAGAGTTACCGTTCAAAGGTTATTTTTCAAATCAACTGACACATCACACGCAAACCTATCGAGTGATAGTGAGTAAACGAACATCAGCTGAGTACCTCGATTTCAGTTTATGTTTTTCCCCCTAAAGCGAAAAAGTACTGACTTCTTCGCTGTGGTACTATTTAGCCCCGCGACGCACATACTGTAACAGCCGTTTTCGCACCAGCACCACAACTGTTTGAGACGTAACAGACGCGTGGCCGAGGCGAGTATAAAGGCCCGTTGTCCCTGAAGCGACTCTGGCGATTGTCGCGCAGCGATAGTCGCTCAGCGATAATCGCTCAGCGATAGTCGCTAACCATGGCATTGTCCCTGAAGCGATTGTTGTAGAGCGATTCTTCCTCAGTGTGTTGCTGACTTGTGAGCGAAGCTGTGCGATGAGTTCAAGGCAGAAGGTGTTTTTGAAATATTTGTTACTTGAGGAAGTTGAAGATGAAGAAGAACTAGAATTCTTATTTGCGCCGCGAGTTGGTACACGTGAAATATTTTGTACAAGGCAAGAAGAAGGTTATTTTAGAATATTAATATCAAACCATTTGAAAAGTGACGACACACTGTTCTCGGAGTTTTTCAGACTTTCCAAAGATCAATTTCAGTTTGTGGAAAGTTTAATACGGCAGGACCTAACGAAACCGTCAACCAACAGAAACCCCTATCCGATCACAGCACAAGACAAGCTTGCTCTAACTTTAAGGTAAGACACATCATGATATAATTTGTACAATACTCTTTATATTCAAATAATATACAGAGTGTTAGGAAACTCTCTTTCAAAACTTCGTGTAGTGATTCCTTGGGACAAAATAAACAAAACAGTTCATGGGAACATCTTATGTACTAAAATGCTTGAAAGCCGCTAGCTGCCATTTTATTTTTTACACTTTAAAAGTTTTATTTTCGTAACGGATGTGTGTATTAAGTTTATATTTGGTATGAACCTTTATCACTCCAATGTTCAGTTCCAGGAAAAAATATATTTGTTTCGGATTAGTATTTCCAAAATGGCGGGCATCTTAAGATTTTTTAACTCAATACCTTAATACCTTTATTGAAATGGCGATCTAACTCAATAGGTATAGTTTAAAGTCAAATATCTCAAAAGTGGCAAATTTTATCAAAATTGAAAAAGATAAAAAGTTTACAAATTAAATATACAATCAATGAAATTTAATTTTAAAGGACTAACAAACTTCCTAACTTCTTCCTACTTCTGATGCTATTGCCAACCATATATTGTCTTTAGCACGTTGATCTTTATATAAACTATTTTTTAAGTCATAAATTGCAGGATGAGGTGCAATCGCTTCAATCAGCTTTTCATCTTCTTCAGATGTAAACATAGGTTTCGCTTTCTTTTGAGACATTGCAAAAAAACGTCTTGACAACAACATAACAACACGCGCACAACCGCCACCAATCGCTCCGCGACTGCGACTGACCCTGCCCCCAGACCGGACCCGCGATAGTCGCTCAGCGATAGTCGCAGCCGCGCCAGTCGCAGTCGCTTCAAGGACAACGGTCCCATTTGAAACAACGCTACCAGTGCCGTAGCGACTGTCGCTCAGCGATTATCGCTCAGCGACTATCGCCAGAGTCGCTTCAGGGACAACGGGCCTTAAGGTGACACGACATCCGAGCCGCTGTCACTTTCGCCGTCAAACCATCTACAGGTATTTATAGTGGATTTGCGCAACCCAACACTCTCCATGTTACCGAATTCTGTTTCCTGCTCGGCAAATGTCGCCTGACACATTCCTGGCCTAGATATGCTAAGTACTCGCACACGTTAGAACCACACGGAGGCTTTAAAGTCAATAAATAGTTGGATAAATTTAGTTATACGCGCTACAACAGTCCAGAAGTTGAAGGGCACATTGTGGAAAATATACACACTCACACAATGTGAAAGCCCGCTCTCAGGAGAGTGGCACCAAACACCGAATGGAGTAAAGGCCGTTATTATTTTTGATTTTTTGAGTAAGTCTTTTTATCAAACTCTGCTCTATTGATGGATATTATCACTGATTAGTCCATCTTATAAGTACTCGTAAAATAAGAAAATAAATTCAGGATCGATCACACACGCCGGTGATCGAACTGGTAACTTCAGAATTGTGGACATTCAAATAAAAATCTTCGCTACAACTTAATTGAACATTTTTCAACAAATGATAATTGGGATGCATAAAACTCCTCTTTAAAATAGAGGCTTTGCTACAAAAAATTGTCCTTTCCACACATCTGGCACACAATAGCCAAACTAAAGAAGAATTGGAAAACAAATCGCTCCAGGTAACCTTTCACCTCGAGTCCCGATGTCGCTGTAATCTACGGAGCCCGTCACCAAGCTGGCCGATGACTTCCATTCGGCCGTTCGGCTTTCGCCTCGGGTATCTTCGTACGCATCGGGAAACTTCGGAACCAATGAGAGCAAGGGTGGATTTTGTCCGAATGTTTGTTTTGTTTACTTCCGTCTAGTAGGCCTAGTTCTTATCAGTTGATGAGAGTGAGTGGTCCGCTAGGGTTTTGGCAATTGTTATTACCATGGATGATGAGTTACTAATTAGTTTAGTGGAAGAAAATAAAGAAATTTACGACCCTTCCCACAAACTGTACATGAGCAATGTAAGAAGAAATGCTGTTTGGGAAGAAATTGCGACACAGATGAACAGTACTTCCATTTAGAACGCTACTCAAATATTGCACAAAAAATCTATGTGTTGACGACGGTTGTTTATATAATTTATCGAAACACAAAAGGTAACCTCTATATTGCCAGTAGTGATTATGTCGCTACTCGTATGTTTATTTATGCATTTTAAAAATTATTTCAATACTTTATTAAATATGTTATTAGTTTATGCTAAAATGCTGGAATGTACGTACAATGACAGTGAAATGTTGTATTCCTGAAACAGTTACACAGGAAAACCTAATTCATTTGGAGTAATCACCAATTTGTCTTTGGATACAGTAAAACCCTCTTTATAATAGGTGCTTTTCACGTCACGTCTTCATTCGCATCCATTCGCACCGATGGATCCGGCGATTCCGGAGGGGGTGCTATACATCGACGTCAAGCATTCGCATTCGCACTGGACGTCACGTCCATTCCGCCAATTCTCACGGATTCCGCGCGCGCGTGCGGAAAAAAGCGTTGAGATATGGGAGATATGGAAAAGCGTTGAAAAAAGGTTGAGATATGGACTCCATGTAGATAATAAGTTGAGGGTTTTCTATAGATGTATTTAAATATGTAAGGGCTGTCAACATATTATATTTGAAGTGTAAGGTTTTCTATATTATAAAGAGGGGTTTACTGTATCCAAAGACAAATTGGTGATTACTCCAAATGAATTAGGTTTTCCTGTGTAACTGTTTCAGGAATACAACATTTTACTGTCATTGTACGTACATTCCAGCATTTTAGCATAAACTAATAACATATTTAATAAAGTATTGAAATAATTTTTAAAACGCATAAATAAACATACGAGTAGCGACATAATCACTACTGGCAATATAGAGGTTACCTTTTGTGTTTCGATAAATTATATAAACAACCGTCGTCAACACATAGAATTTTTGTGCAATATTTGAGTAGGGTTCTAAATGGAAGTACTGTTCATCTGTGTCGCAATTTCTTCCCAAACAGCATTTCTTCTTACATTGCTCATGTACAGTTTGTGGGAAGGGTCGTAAATTTCTTTCTTTTCTTCCACTAAACTAATTAGTAACTCATCATCCATGGCAATAACAATTGCCAAAAACCCTACGCGGACCACTCACTCTCATCAACTGATAGGCCTAAGAACTAGGCCTAGACGGAAGTAAACAAAACAAACATTCGAACAAAATCCACCCTTGCTCTCATTGGTTCCGAAGTTTCCCGATTGCGCACGAAGATACTCGAGGCGAAAGCCGAACGGCCGAGTGGACGTTGGTAGAGGCTATACACTATACAGCGACGTCGCGTCACGTCACGTCGCGTCCTCATTCGCACCGATTCGCACCCGAATGCTCCTCAGAGCATTCGAGTGCGAATGCGGACGGGACGCGACGTGACGTGACGTGACGTGACGTCGATGTATAGCCGGTTCCATTTGAATACACAGGGAGCATACCATGCGAACGTGGACGTGACGCGACGTGACATGACGTGACGTCGATGTATAGCAGCACCTTAATCTGCGCCGATCGGAAACAAAAAGCGCATGCGCCGTGGTCAGCTTGGTTGTCATGCGCAGTGCAGCGCCAAGCACACGTCGGCATGCCAACGTGCCACATCCGAAATAATTTTAGCAACCGATCACCACAGATCGGATGGGCGATCGGAGTTAACGCTTTGAATTAGTAACTTGCTGATATGTTCTCGGAACGGATGCAGTATTGGAGGCCATACTACACAAAAGAACGCCAATCAAACCAACCACGGTTAGCATAAGGTTAAATATCGATAGTTAATTTTTAATCAAAAGTACACTTCGAGAATTTAGGTAAAAGTTTACCTGAGGCGATTCGTTTTCCGAGCCTTCTTTTGTTTGGCTATTGTGTACCAGATGTATGGAAAAGGCTCTTTATTGGTAGCATGCAGGAACATTTTAGAGAGGTGTGTTATATAGTAAATGCCAAAATTAGAGAGACTGGAGGCAGGTAGTCCCGACCCGTCCTACAGCTTAAAATTTTATTTGAAATACAAAAACGCGTTAAACGGAAAATAATAAAGTCCACTTAGTTTTCACTGATCTTTAAAAAGAGCTGAAATTGAGGTAATAAGTTTTAATAAGGACAGTAACTCATTTCCAGCTCAATGAGTTCCTATTTTAATTTTAACTTGAAAATAAAATTCTTTCGAAATTTAAAACATTATAAATATTTGTAAAATTATAATTCTATATCAAAACTCGAAGAAACTGGAGAAAATATACACACTCTTTATACTGTAGTTTATTAATTAACTTTACTTCACTAGACAAATAGCTCATCCGTGAAAAAGTGAATAATGTTGAATAGATACAAGCGACACTTTTGCGCTTTACACAGAATACCTAATTAGCCTAATACAGACTCGTGATAATCTGCATTGAATAATCCACGGATAAAATTCGACGAAACGCCGGGAACGACGTTGTTTCAAAGTGGGAAAGGCGCCGAGTTTCGGAGAAACGCTCAAGAGTTGACGAAACTTGATTAACCCGGTAACTTGTCAGGCGGAGCGCGCCGGTCTGGACGGTGCGCTACTGATTAAATGAATTATTAACAGTGAAGCCGCGACGCGCGACGACGCGACGCGGCCACTGAGGCGGCGACGACGACGATGATCAGCCGACCGACAGTGTACATCGTACATGATGATTAATTACTGGCTGTCATATTCTTGTCGATCTTTCGCTTTTCTTGCAGCAACATTTTGTGCATTTCACTTTTTAATATAGCATCGCTTTCTCTTAATGTTTTTACCTTTAGTTGTTATTTTGTTGCCAAAATGGTAACCCATAAGACCAATGTTAAAAATTACAATTTTTGAACTTTATTTTAGACAAAAATAGATTATTCCTGGGGTTGAGGCTGTTTCTAGACTTACTTTTGAGGGACAGGGTTGAGGTGCGCCGATGGTCAGTCAGGATCATAAAAACCAGGGTCGAGGTGCGCCGATGGTTGGTTTGGGTCTCTCGGGAGGCAGGGTCGAAGTGCGCCGATGGTCAGTTTGAGATTTGCCTTCAATTCGTTGCTTGTTCGTGTTAATTACAATTAGGCTACATTTACTGTTTATACGATATTAGACTATATATAATGTGGTATAGGACATAATTGTTTGTTTTATCGATTACTTCCAATAATTGTATTTTTATCGTACTACATACTAAACATCTGTTTTCTGGCGTGGAAATAGTCAGCAAAATCAGCATTATTGTACGGTAGCCTTTTAAAAATGCACAAAAACATTTGCTCATTTTTCATCAGACTGCATGATAAACAGCCCATTCTAGCATTTTCTGGCCTATTAGTCAGTTGGTGTTGAATTAGTCCGAAAAGGTAGCATTTATTGTAGCCAACGAATTAAATAGATAAAATAGTGCTCAACACATGTTAATTTTTTTGTCCCCTGTTGATTTGCGCCATTTTACCCAATATAAGCCCGCTTTTCGCCATAGTGATAAACATTTCTATTTATTTACAGGGCTTTTCCCACAGTTTAAATAACAACATACCGTACCTAACATTTATATTTAATTTGGAATGAATTAGTAACAGCGTGGCAGCAAAACATGGAGAACAGGCTACCCGACTGGCTATCGGCGCACCTCAACCCTGCCCCTCCGAGGGTCGACGGTAATCCGCTGTGGAATGCCCTGAACATCGGCGCACCTCGACATCTCCCCTTTTGAGCCAAAACACTCTTAAAAGCAAAGTTTAAGAAAACCCTAACAGCTAGATTTCCCAGATCGTGGAAAATGCATAGCCACAGACAATCCTCGTATTATAGTATACAGTATAGGACAAATTAGTTAATACATAGTAAACGTATATCAAACTACTGTATTAAAACTAGAAGAGGTATTTATGGGCGCTTATAGTTTCAGAGGGGTTTTCTGAAAATCTGTGAGTTTGGTGGGATTGAAAAATGTAGGAGTTCATATCAACTGTTGTTGTAAACTAAAGTTCCTTCAAAGACTAAAAATGCGGTAGGGCCTACGTATTAAAAATTGGGGGCACTGCAATAGAAACATGACATTTATATACATACGCATGCATATCTACAACACGTTAATTGCTGCACACGAAATGCTGGTTTCGTTTACATATTAGTTTAACATTCATAATAAAAAATCATGCAGGCCTATACTTTTCAAACATTTTCAAATGGTAAACATATGAATTTAGTAATGTTAATATATAACGAAAAATAGAAAAAAAAATTTGTTAGGGGCTCGATTGACTACTAAGACCCTTTCCCATGGTCCGCCAGCATCGTCCTCCGACTCGATCAAACAGAGGCGTCCATATCGTCCTAACAAAGTTCTTAAAATTTAAGTTAAGTTTAACTTAAGTTTTCTTTTAAATTTATCGTTTGAAGTGGCTTTGTTTTTTTTGTTTTTTTTGTTTTTTTTTTTGCAACTGGGAATTCAAAACAAAACGTTGCCCTGGATACAGGCTTCCCTTATACCGTGCCGAACGTGGAAAAGGCTTCTTTTAATAGAAGAAACTCTCAGATGGGGACATAAATCTACAGCGCAAACAAATTATATAAATCGACAGCGTTCTTTCACAGATCTCAGGAACGGTAGACAATCATGAGACTTGTAATGGAACAGAGGCCTTGCGGATAATTGGACGAAACTGCGTCCACAACTTCGTGCATCCCGTCCCTCGGCCTTGGTCAGCTGCGGAAGACACACCGACACCGACTGGCTCCAAGATACTTATTGTGGGAGAGCACTATCGAATTAGTCACATGAAGGAAACCCGAACGTTGCATTTAGGAAATGGTAACACCGAAATTTCATGACGTTGTAAATGTGTATACAACGACTTTGCGCGACACACGAAAGAGGAATATCACACACTCGGCGAAGGTTTATTATGAAAACTGGATACGCTTCAACGACACCTTCACATCAGACAACGGATGCCTTACAACAGATTAATAGTCCGTTGAACAGTCAGCTGCGAGGGCCTTCCCATCCGTACCCGAGAAATGTACTCCTAGAGCAATACGAACACGGTTTAAGCCAAAGCGCCTTATATGAAAACAATATTATGACAACAGACAAATTATCAATGCTTAATCATAATCATATTGTCTTGAAAAATTTACAGTACTGTCATGTACTTTGTAATACAACGTTTAAAACTTTATGAAAAATTCAAAGCAATTTCGGGTTATTTGTTACATTACTGCTTGTCGCAAGCATCTGTTTGAGAGCATCCATCCTCTCAGCGACGTATTAATAATGAAAAAAAAAAACAAACACATGAATCATCATTCATAAGTTCGAATAATCATTCATAAGTTCTTCCCTCACTATGGTGTTGTAGCGAACCTCAGGTAAAAAGGGTCAAAAATGTCAAAAATACGATTTGCGGGAAGACCCTCCTGTGTGGTCGCTATAGTGCTATAAAAACTCTGGACAATGTTTTAACCCCAAGAGCAGTACTCTGTACTGTTGTAATGCATTGAAAAATTCAACACGAACTACGAATTTTGGTATAAGACAAGTTTTTTTAGTGGTAGCAAATTTTTCAATTTCTAAATATATTTTTAAAAGGCTGTGAGGGGACTTTGCAGTGGCAAACTATACTTATAGACAGTTTTTTAATTCTTTTAAAAAAAATCATAAAAATTGGTAATATGGTTGGTAAAAGTTGAGAATAATAATATTTTTATGGTCAATGTCAAGAAATCTTTAAAAATATTAAAATGCCTTTTTCTGGAAGCTCCATTGAGAGATAAATGGCTAAACTGTGTGCCACACCAGATAACGCCACTCACCCTACTATGGCTTAGGAAGATTGTCTTACTAGTCATAAAGATGGTAATATGTAACTTGAAAATATTATTTAGAAATAAGTTATTTATCGTATCAGTTTAAGACTTCAGTGGCGTTGGGAGATTTATAAATTTAATACATCGAGAGTTTAAATTATGGTATGCAGTTTTGTTTGTATTGTTTCCCATGTGTATTGTTAAAAGGAAGAATCCAAGCTTTAAACTAAAAATAAATTTTAAATATTCAGCTTATGATGTCCCCGATTGTCAAACAAAAGGATTATAAATTAAAATAAAAAATTATATAGAAATCAGATTCATTAGTGTTGTGATCGAAGACTCTAACAATTGTAATAATATCAGATCTTGCAGTTAAGTATTTGTAAGGAACAGCTTTAATTTTCTGACCATCTGGTAAAAAAATCAAATATAATAACAATGCCCTATCCCTATAGTATTTTACATTTTCAACCAACATGAACCCTATGCGTGTATTAAACCAGTAAAATTACAAATTTGTGAATACCAAATAAGCCTAAAAATAATTACAGACCTACTTATAGATACAATACGTTTTAGGGAAATATTAATAAGCCCAAACTTACCCAAGCCAGAATGCAAGCAAAAGCAACACACAAATAAACAGTACAGGCGGGGCCAAACCTGATTATTTTTTTTAGATGCAGTTTCGTGATAACCATTTGAAGAAATATATTCAAATATTAATACTATGGTAGGATTCACGAAAATAGTCCGCTGAGAGTCGATACATTGTTGCCAAATTTGAAACACATTGTCAAACTGTATTACTCATAGTAAACATAACAAAAAATGACAACATTGCAGGGCGAGAGGGGCTGAGGGGGGACATAGCTATTGCTATATCGTATACTATTTCGTGCATCTTACAGTGGTGTGATGCTTCAACGACTAGCGGTAAAAGGCAATTCACTTAGTTGCCGTGGTGCAGTTACGCCTATTAAACTCGTAACTGGCTTGTAATACTTTAGATACTTTATTTGAAACACCGACGCACTCTGTGGTGCGTATTTTAAGGTGAGTATGACTGAAGGGGTGAGTGTGATGATTGTAATGGATCATATGAGGTGTAGCTTTGTTACTGACAAATATCAGCTGTTTCATTTGTCAGGGCCATTAATTAATAGCCCAATGACCAAAGGCAGCTGGGCCCAGTATCGAACCATCAAAAAGCACTAACTTTTCTCAGGAGCAGAAAAAGTCAGGGTAAATTTGTGAAACTTGTAATGAAGCTGTTTAGCGATTACCATCAAATGAAATATAATGGTCACCGAACGAGTTAATAATCAGTCGGGTCCCGCAACAATTACCAGCTGCAAAGTAACAAGTCGCAGTAACGATTATTAAACTCGTTGCAACCGTTGCGCGTTGTGATGCAACAGTTACCGCGGCGCGACGACCCCGCGGCCATTAGAATAATGCCGATGGTTATTCAGATTCGCCCGGCATTTGAATAATTCGCAGCGCGACTTTCCACCGTTTCACGGCCTCCCTGATTACCGCGCCTTAAGAAGGCCTGGATGTGACGCGAAATCGCTGTTATCGATCAAATGATTACGACCAAAAATAAAACAAATTATATGTCGTTAAAATATAAATTGGTGACTAAAAACGCTCAACAATAAAAGTTGTATCAAAATAGGTGGAAATGGAAAATTAGACGTTTTTTTACTGTTATTTTAGTAGACGGATTTTTGGGTTAAATAGCATATTTCGTTACAAGGGCCAAAAATGACATTTTGCCGGCCTCGAGATCGTGCTACGAGGAGACGAAGTCGAGAACTTACGAAAGATATTTTTTATCACACCACACTAAGCGAAAAATTTTAGACAAATGAAAAAATATTTTTATTCGCCCATAACAAACCAAAATTGTGGATGCACTGCTTGTGTTTCCGGCCGCTGGGCGACCACTTCATATCAACTACGGTCTCCATTGGGAAGCTATAGGGCCGAAAATGTTCGTCTCTAGACCTTAAAAGCATGATTTTCGTTGTTAGAAGGGAGGGTTGAAAACAGGTAGCATTGATGTAGTGTGATGAAAATGTACTTTATGCCTAATTTTGATTGATTTTAAGACAAGGAGTTTTTTTTTCTTAGAAAAGAAAGTACAACGTGAAAATTTTTCTGTGTGTCAAGTATTCTTTTCTTTTAATTGTATTCCTAAGTTAATTGAATATCTCTTAATCAAAATATTTGCTGAACTGTAAAATTTATGTAAAATTGAGTTTGTTTTATAGTTAAAATTAAACAACCGCAAGCTAAACATTGGTACACCATACAACATGACAATCGCAAGTAAAACGATTCTCCGGAACTAATACGGAAGTAATACGAAACTTTCGAATGTGGGCGAAAACCATTAACAACTTCCAATATGACAACCGTGATCAAAGGGAAAGAGCGAAGAAAAGCTGATACCTCCAAGACAGTTACGAGAAAGGACAGAATGTTGAAGAAACCACCGCACCCAGAGTTAATAGCAAGCAGGCCCCACAAACGGTGTCCACATACAGGGAGTTGATCTCTTTCAGGGAGTTTCATGAGGAATGGTTAGGGATGAACGTGAATGTTTGGAAATTTTAAGTTCTCAGATTCCCCTCCCCCTCAATTATCTATGGGGGAAATTATACTCTTCTTTAAATCAATTTCAAACACTTAATATTTGAAAATGGACACTTTCTATTTATAATTTTATTCAATCATTTGATGCAAAAACTATATTCTTTTAGTAGATTGGCATTTCTTAGCGCCCATTTTACACCCATCGTGCAAAAATAAGCAAAGAAAGCGTCGGCGTATTAAAGCTAAATAAAGAATACATTATTCGTTTACTCTGGTTACCAAGATCATATTTGAAATGATATATTTTATGAAATCTAAGAGTAAAATGAATTACAAAATCAAGCAAGCTGTTCTTAATCCACAAGGTCTCGCGAAAAATGTGCTTGATATGTATAGAAAACCTTAAGTTTCTGTGAAATATAGAACTGTCCAGAGTTTTGATATTTTATTGGAATCCCCCTACTCTCTACAGGCATTACCGGTACACTATTCAGGGTAGGGCACAGGTTGAGGTTTGGAGAGGGATGGATCAGCTCCCCGGATGGGTGCACCGTGAACCTCCACCAGGCCAGAGACGTACCGGGGGCCAGGACGCTGCCAGAGAGGCGGAACGCGTCGACCAGCCGGACGACGAGCGAGTGGGGCGGCGGCGAGCGTTGGAAGCGGGCGGTGTAGGAGTCGCGCACCCAGGCGAGGCAGGGCGAGCCGTCGCCGCGCACGGCGAACGAGCGAAAGTAAAACTCTACCAGGAACACACGCTCGGCTAGGCTATATTGGCGCCATTCCATCTAGGCTAGGCGCATCTGCAACAGAGAAAGGCAACTAGAGGCGCGGCTCGGACAACTGAAGAGGGATAACTAAAACAATGTGGATGTAACAGAAGAGGAAATAAGGAATAAGAGAAAACCGAGCGGTGAGAACTACTAGGGTAGGCTTACTGACGAAACATAAAATACAATAAATTATATTTTAAAAAATGTTTAAAAGAATATAATATTTGGGTATGAAGTTGAAGACGAACGCTTCCAAACAACAGGTAAACGTTAGCAATAACACCAGGGTTTGGACCGTTCCTTATCAAAATGTGAAGAGAATCCACTGGTGTTAAAATAAACCAAATGTACTAGTGGCGATTTTTCTATTTTTCGATTTTTCCGACCTTAGAAGACACGCACTTGTCCAGTGGCAACAAGTTCGTTATTGGTCAAAGTTAATTAATAGCTGGAAACCTAAACGCCATATAAAAATTTATCAGAGACGAAGGCCGTGAAGAAGCCGAGTGCGGGACCAGGAGCGTTCGCCCGACGGTAGGTCTGAGAACGATGAAGTCAGCAACACGTATACCGTGAACCGAGCACATTCCCGCGATACCTGACTCTGTAATGGAGTCAGCAATAGAGAGCGGTGCGGATCAGCACAGGGCGCTGAACAGCCGCTACCATGGTGCTGGTGACCTGGCAGAGGCGCTGTCGAGATGTGGACAAGGAATGAGTGGAAGAAACAGCAGAGGAATATGCAGCAAGCTTATGAACACGGAATGAAGCTAAGCCAGCGACCACAGAATTAAATTCTGTGGTCGCTGAAGCTAAGCAACGAGTCTCTACTTTTTAGAAGTGAAAAAGTAATAAATCCAAATTGATGCCTTGCTTGGACAACCTGCTTCAGGAGTTACTTTCCGTTGGTCATGTGAGCTGAATGGAATTGCTGCCGTATAAGATATAACAAGGGAGGGAATTCTCTTTAGAGCTTTATATATGAATCCTCGAATATTTCTTAAAATTAAATAGCCACTGCTTAAAATTATTGTTAGCTTTCAAAATTCCCAGACATTGTCAAGCATACTGTTCAACGCAACTGAGATTAAATTTTTGGAGATTGGAGCAGCATAATTCAACAGGTGCGCAGACCCATCAGGAGCCGAATGGGGAAGGGGGTGGCAACTCCACCCACAATCTAATCCAATGTACTGGAGTAACAATTTGGCCTAATGCCATTACATGCCTCATCTTTATTACGCATTGGACAATGCATATTGCTCTACTGACGCCTAGTTTGCCGCTGTAAATTATTGCATCGGAACGTATTTTATTTATAGAGCATCGTAGAATTGAACAAACGCATAATATTTTGAGGTTTGGATGACGGTTACAACCCGGGATTTGTCATTTGTTAGTCACTGTGAGATCACCTACAAAACAGTTTCTGAAAAGAAGTCAATATTGCGTATATTAAGGATGGAATGAGAACGGGGATTCCTGGAGTGGCAGTGTTCTCCGTAGCGCCTGAGTCTCTGATGAGATCAGCCGTGCCACTGGCTCCTCGTGCTTCAATGTATGCAAATGAATCAGGACTTCTGGCTCACTGTCTGTTGTTCTCGACAATAAACGAGCCACATTGACAAGATTTGATTTGTAGTGATTTATTTAAGTAAACGCCATTGTTAAAAATGATTGAAAGCCATTTCACATCAATACCACATTTTGAGAAGCCTTTTAACAATAAGACAGCGTACAATTTTTATGAATTTAAATAGTATTAGGTCATCCATGACTCAATAATAAATAAACGAAATATCAAATTTTTTAATTTAAAATTAATTCATATTGAACATGTATTACATAGATTCAGACAAGCTTATAATAATATTACAACAACTTTAAAGTTTTTATAAATATTTGTGTTATGATAGCTTCGCTGTTTTAGCATTATTTATAATCTAACATGTTTTTTTTTTTAATAAAAATCCTGAAATTGGGAATTTTATATCGACACAGAAGCCCAACTTCGAATGAATTGATTCTCCACTCTTGTAAGGAACGATTAGAAAATATACTGACAGGAAAATGATAAAATACCCCCGCCGCAGCAGACCTGCGTACTCAGCGAATTTCCAATGGAATTTCAGATTATTTACTTTCCCCATAAAAACGCCATAGGATCGAGTATGTAGGTTTTCTGAAATTGGGTGTTGTTAGAATATCTAAGTTAATCAATAATTGGTGAATGTAAACACAAAATTGTATCAAACTCTGGCAATTTTTTATTTTCCCCATAAACCCCATAGGGGTGAGTATGTAGGTTTGCCGCCATATGGGTTTTGTAAGCAAGTATAAGTTAAACCTTATATAGATTGTACATAGAATGTACATACCAAATTTGATTAAGTTATGTCAATAAATAAGCAAGATATAGGGTTTTCTTGATTTCCCATAAGAATAACATGGAAAACACATTTTTGGATTTGCCCCGTAACCAGTTATGCTATGATACAAATTCAAAATACCAATTTTTTGTTTTTTTTTAAGCTCCTTTAAATGGTTTCAGTTAAAATTGATGAATTTTAAAAACTAAGGTCCAAAAATGCAAAAAACCCATTTTTGACCCCTTTGAAACCCCATAAAACCCCGTTCCCATAACCCGACAATGCTGGTTCGCGAACTCATGAAAATAGACCTGGTCTTACACCTCGATACCAAATTTCATCAAAATCGGAGGTCCCCTTCAAAAGTTATCAGTACCACGGACACATAGATATATAGATAGATATTTATATATATACATATATATGAAAATGAACGAATGGTGTTTTTGGCTTCTGGGGACCTCATTCCTTATAGGGAAATTCGCTAAAAGGAAAAAAAAGGATAGAAAACTTGGCCAAGCCAGTGATGTCATTGCCAAAGCTTAAAGATTTCTAAGTTTACACGCGATGGAGAAATCAATAGTGACTAATGGTTTACTGTATTGCAATGGATTTAGTTCAAGAAATAGGTGTGATGTGAGGTTGACTCTTTGGACATGCAAAACAGGTTATTAATTAAATAAATTAGATACGGCTTGTTCTTACCGGGGCAATATACTAGAAGTTTACTCCGACTCGAATTACAGCCCATTTGGACAGGAAATGGAGGTCATTATTTGGGAGATGTTACCATTTTAAACTTGGCATGGTTTTAGTAGCCTACTCTCTTAGACTGTAACTGACTGGCATATCTCAAAATAATTGCTCACTACATGCACATCATTGAAATGTATGAGCAGCTGGAAATCTATGTAAGTTTTGATAACGCAGCCCGCCATCTTCAAGTAGGCTATAAACAATATCAGTTTACCCTAAGTAAAATCGTCGAGAAGATGGCGGTGGGGGATCTTTTCTTTGACGTTCCATCCACCTGTAAGCGTAGTTTCACTTTTATTTCAGTTTAACGCATCCACTTGATTTCAGTGAGTTGTTATACAGTTCGGTGCTCAAGATCAGTATTTTTGTTTACATCACTTGACTCGTGAGAGAACGGTTGGACGGAACGAACCTCGGGGGCAACAGAGCCGAACGGCGCGGCGCTCCCGTGGTTGACGCAACGGCGCGGTGTCAGCGGGGACGGGCGACGACGTTTACCAACAGCTATTGTCTGGCAACCTCGACTGTCAGTTGCAGAGGGCAGAGGAGAGGCTGATGGCTGGGCGATGGCTCCCAGCGATAGGGCCATCTCTTGGGCAACAATGTAGCTGAGGGAGTCAGCAATTTTCAGTTAAAACAATTATTTCCTTTTCCTTTCTAAACTGCGGATGTCTACACGTAAGAGTCTTTAAGTCTGTAGGACATTCCACAGAGGAAAAAAGGAAGTATATTATGGATCATCAGGAAATAACAGCTAAAAAAATTAGTATAACAATCAAAAATATTTTTAATTCTGCATCTTTGGGAAAGGTCCTTAACAAATTTAGGAACAGATAGTCGTACTGATTTTGTTCCAATGGATATAACGCGAAATATTCCATAAAAAAAACTTAATTTATGAGTATCCTCCAATATACTGGCAAATCCATGTGGAAGAGTGGAAGGGGCAAAGTGGGGTTAAAATATACCTCCATACAAAACTTAATTTTGAACCTGTGTATGGTATGTAAACAAATATAAAAATTGGTGGTGTTTTTACAAACTAGAAGGTCAGCGGTTCCCGTTGATGTAACCAGACGCAGCGTTCCGTGACGGAGCTTTGGCTGACCGCCGCGCCGCACAAACGGCGTTATGTTGGATACAACCGACGACGATGACATCGCGCACTGTCGTTTTGGGATCAATATTGAGATATAGTGAAACATTTAGTGAAATTAGTATGGCCCACATATGATGGATCGTTCTCGTTCATGTTAAATTCCTACATCACGTATTGCCTCACCAACATTACTGAGAGAAATGGTATTACACACAAAATGAGGACAATTCACAAACAATATTTTTTATTCCTGGAAATTGTATTTATACATATTTTTTCAGGATATCACTTATCTTCATGGTTATAATTGTAGGATTTTCATAACTGAAACGTCGATTTGAACAACTTTTAATGTAGGACGAGGTAGATTTAATTCATCAGTAGGCCGAAGTGTAAAGGTTTTCACTATAGCTTAACCGTCAAACAAATGTGTAAACAAACGAATTGCTCATCCGACTCCCGGCATAAAAGCGCACCTTTCTTGGTGAGTGTTTCTAAGCCAATGGACTTTTTAAGATTTTGACGGGGGAACGGTCCAAAATCCGGTCTGGTTACTATCTAACATCGACCAGTTCGGACCTGGAATCGAACCTTCAGAATGCTAACTTTTCTCAGGATCTAACCGGCAACCTTTGGATTCAAAGGTATGCTCTTTAAACACTCAGCTGCCCAGCCAGTTTAAAGTCTTTCCCTTTAAAACATGTTTAAACGTTCTAACAATGTTTATAGCCACGATAAATTAACAGTCATTTATTGTCAAGTAAACCAGGTAGTGAAAAGCTAAATGTCGGTGAAGTCGGTTCTGCTGCAGAACGTTTAGCTCAAGCCACATGTCATTTTCATCAACGTTTATCATTGCCTCATCCTTCTACCCATATATATTTGGATGGGATGTTAAAAGGGGAAAATAATGGTATGATTATTTAAGAGGATACCACTAAAACTACTTCGAAATTTAGCAGTCTAAAACATAAAAAAATGCTCGGCAAGGCGAGAAAATTACGTTTCATACCGTCAATTATTAAAAACGAAAATGGCGCGGAACCGGGATATAACAATTAGGCTGCCTACACGGTTGTTTGCCCCGTATAATTCGCGCTATAACGCTACAGCGCTACCGTGCCGGCGCGGCGCTCACTTACACGCTCGATGCGCCGACTGCCATCACATGTACTGCCGCGATAGCTAGGCGCAGAAATCGGCAATGGCTTATCGGCTTTGAATACATTCCACGGTCAACCAATGAGATACTTCCTGGTGCAATTTTCGTTTAAATTTCAAGGCAAAGCGGTAAACACACCGCTTTTGAGCATACTCGAGTTAGAAAGATTGAATTCTTGGTGAGTACTTTGATTTTGATACAGTAGTTATTGAGCTATTCTATTACTAAAACCGAAATACTACAGTACTTATAAAAATTATATTTTGTAAAATAAAAAAGCGAAATAGTGCAAAATCTTTGATTAACACATTGGATTCCCAGATTTTGTCAAGAAGTCTTCAATTCTTAGAACCAACCTAAAGAAACCTGTTGCGCAAAGAACTATTTCTGACAGTAGTCTACTTACGCACTCCCAAATATGTCGAATTGAAATTACAACTCGAACTGCATTATAGGTAGCCTTAGTACGAAGTGTGACTGAGACCATCAACACACCAACATTTTCACAAAAGGAGATGGCTACGATTTTTACAATCCAACTTGTTAAAAAACAAAGTTCGGGATAAGTTTTGAAAGTTGTATATACAAAACAATTATACGTTCTAAATTATAACCTCGGATGAATTAATAGCTTCACTCTCACAATATTATGTCTGCGGACAGTATGGCAGTGTCGGTTGACTGTGGCCTGTTTACCGCGTCAGCTGTTTTGGCGTAAACAGCTGTGAGTCATACCCGGTCCCTTGACATAACACTATTGAAGCACTTTAGCGCTATGTCATACAATGACGACCGAAAGCCCGGGGCGCTCAAAATGGCGGAGAATTATACGAATAGAAAAAGAAGCTTTACAACAAGAATTTCTCGTTAACATTAACTTGCTGATTAGTTTTGATGGTTCAAAATTATTATAATACAATATTTTAACAAGTACTGTTGATTTTGCACAAAGATGTCTATTTTCGTATACCACGTAAAGGTAAAAGACGATTGCAGTAAGGTTTCCAAGACTCCATTAAAAATAGCTGGTGTAAAATCAATTCTTTCGTAAATACAGTACGGTACATGAATGATTTTTACAAAGCAGTCTGGGCGAACGAGTGTTTGATCCGAATATAAACTTGTGATCAATATTCTGCAAAATCTATAATTCCAATTCGATAATGGTTTGTCGAACTACATGCTTCCCTACTCGAACTACATGCACAACATGGTTCTCACAAGTGCAACAATAGAGTAAACGACATTACAACAATTGCCTTCCGTCCCTAGTCGAAAACACGCACACGCACTTCGCACTTGCATTACTCTAGCGGGTGCCTTTTCAATGACGTTCACAATCGTTTCCACACGAACACTTCTGAGTTTGTGAAGCTTTTAGACAAATCTCCGACCTGACACACATATTATAATATTTTCACAATACTGTTTGGATGCCAAAGGCCGGAATTAGCCGGTGTATTCCTGGTCGGCTATTTCGACAAGGGCCGCTTGTGCTAGAGCCCCGGTCAGCCTAGGTCGCGCATAGAGAGGCGACGACTGTTGCAGTCCACTCTCCAGACCCGTTTGTTCTGCGCCATAACCTGCGGTTTACAGTCCGTGCCAAAGATTAGACAAACATATTACACCGTGTAAACGCCCCATTAACTAAACAAATTAAAATTTCCGTCGGCTTAAATTTTACGGCAAGTGGTTTCTTGTCTGCAATTCTTTGGCTAACATGTTCACTTCTCCGGATTGTTGTTTTGTAATGTACAGTAAATGTGTTGTTATATTAATTTGTTAAGCCATGAAAAGTTGTGAAACAGCCTCAACAGTTCTTTAGATTATAACTCCACAACAAGGCGTATTTAAAGCGAATAACAATGAAGAATTTAGTTTAGTTTGAATTTAGTTTTGTTAACATTGATTTTGTTTAGTCGTAATATGGCCATTGAGTATACAGTATATACCACATAGTTTATGTGCATAGGCCTAATCAAGTTAAGAACTTCAATGTAAACTCCAAACTGATTATTTAGCCACCATCATTAATAAATATTTCAATGGATTAGGGCTACGGTAGCTTTTATAATTTAGTTTAACTCTTTTACGATACTTGCCAAATGCCAAGAGATGAAAACTTATAAAGATAATTAAATTTACCGAAGAAATCATTGATTTGCTGTGAATTAAATCGGAATTCAATTTTTCGTCTGAGATTGTTTATTTGGGAGTCTTGGTTTTCGATAGCCATGAAATCTATTGATTAAACAGTCATTTAGGAAAACGATTGTAGTACATTTTGTCAATAAACCTACGACTCATTAGAATAATAGATCACATTTTCTTTATAAAAGAATCTCGTTACACAATCAACAATAGTGAGTGGTGCAAGGAATAGGTTTTATGGCCCTCGTTGTTGAATTAGAGTAAAGTAATTAATTGTTAGCTTGTATTGGTCAAGTCTCCCATAAAAAGTCTAAAACATAAAAATTGCAGCCACAGTCACATTGATTCAGAGTACAAATATTGTCGGGAGATGACTTGTTGGCCACTGAGGGGGTTGGGGGGCGAGGGGAAATTTACATTCGAAACCTACCGGTCATTTGGTTAACTAAGAAATAAAAACAAACTTAGATTGTACTATTCTACATGAAAAATGTTTGCTAAAAAAAGTAAACAATTATCTTTGTTGACAAACCAGCTAGCCTAATTCAATGTAGTGAAAGACAGCTGACTGCAAAATAAAGGAAAACATCGTAGGGAAGCTGTATGTTTTTGGTTTTGTTGATAGCTTAACATGTGGTGGAATAAAAAAATACACCCCGTCGCAGCAGACCTGCGTACTCAGCGAATTTCCAAATTAGTAATATTAATTTTGACCAGCTAAACTTGCAAACAAAATTTCATCACGTGCTCATAAATAGGGAAATAAATGTCTATTCTCCTTAAGATAAATGTAGGGAAAGAGTATGCAGGTATGCTGCCATGGGGGACACTAAAAGTAGGTTTTTAGCATAGAAAAAATTTATTTCGACCATATAAAGCCATATAGTAAATTTCATCAATATCTGTCCATAAATAAAAGAGTTTGCCTATTCTCCATATGATTAACATGGGAAAAGAGTATGCAGGTTTGCTGCCATGATAAGTACAAAAACCAAGATTTTTTACCTTAAATGGAAGAATCTCAACCAAATGAAGCTAGATACCAAGTTTCATCCAAAAATATTGGTTAATAAGTGAAATATTAACACATCCTTATTCTCCATACGATTAACATTGGAGCTCCAAAATACAATGTACTGTCTTTAGACTTGTAATATCTCCGTAACCAATGGAGATAGAGCAAAGCTTCAAGATAGTAAATTGTGTGTTTTTTGAGCTAAATCCAATGATCCAAGTAAAAATTTAATTTTTTTTTTTAATTACACATGAAAAATGCAAAAAACCCATTTTGGGGTACAAAACCCCCCAAAACTACCCCTTCCGGTAGGTCGATATGTCTGGTTTACGAACTCATTACAATAAACGTAGGATTACACATCTCTACCAAATTTGGTGTCGATCGGACCGTTTTTACGAGAGTTATCGTGCCTAGGGACACACACACACACATATATATATATATATAATATATATATATACATACATATATATATATAATATATATATATATACATATATATATATATATATATATATATATATATATATATATATATATATATATATATATATAAGTAGATAGTAATATGGGGCTCCTAGGACACTTTGGATACTCAAAGAAAATCAAACAAATTTCACAGTTTTTTAATACATTTATGCAATATTTTTGCCATTTTTGGCCAATTTTGAGCTTTTATTAAATTGTTATAAAAAATATGCAATTTTAATGAAATTTTTAACAAATATTCCTAAATTTTTATAAAATTTTCTACTCAATAAAATTTTCTTAAAAACAAGTAAAATTATCACATTTTATAAGTATTTTTTTAATAAAATCAATAGTTGACTTTTCATAAGTCAATTTAAGTTTTCTAGAGTATTTTTTCAATAAAATTTGTCTAAAATAGTAATAATTTTGATTATATTCTAACTAATTTTAGTTTTATTATTTTTGATTATATTATACTCAAGTATATATTATAATTATAAATAAAAACCATAAGTACCCTGAATTTAACATCTTTATTATCAATTTCTTGAATACTTTATACTCAAGTAATTTTTAAGTTTTTATGAATATGAATTGAAAAAAAAACAATTTGTAAATTTTATTTTATATAAATGGAAAAGAAATGTTTAAGGTGTAAATTATATAAAGATATATCTAAATTTAAAAAGATAAACAAACTAAAGATGGGTTATATCATTATTGTAAAGAATGTAAGGATTTGTATTATAAAAAATTATATGATAATATTAAAGTTATTGAATTAAACGAAAAACAATGTCATAAATGTAAAGAAATTAAAGATATTTCAAATTTTAATAATTATCATTATAGTAAAGATAGAAAAAATGCAATTTGTATACAATGTATTAGAGAAATGTTTTTAAAACCACAATTTTGTGAATGTGGAAGAAATATTAAATGGACTAATAATTATTTAAGACATTTAGAAACTAAAATTCATGACAAAAATATATCAAAACTAAAAAATTTAAAAATATGATAAAAATAATAATTTTACTTGTTTTAAAAAAGTTTAAATTTTATTGAAAAAATACTATAGAAAACTTAAATTGACTTATAAAAAGTTAACTATTGATTTTTATTGAAAAAAATACTCTAGAAAACTTAAATTAACTTGTGAAAAGTTGACTATTGATTTTATTGAAAAAATACTCTAGAAAACTTAAATTAACTTGTGAAAAGTTGACTATTGATTTTATTGAAAAAATACTCTAGAAAACTTAAATTAACTTGTGAAAAGTTGACTATTGATTTTATTAAAAAAATACTCTAGAAAATTTAAATTAACTTGTGAAAAGTTGACTATTGATTTTATTGAAAAAATACTCTAGAAAATTTAAATTAACTTGTAAAAAGTTGACATTGATTTTTATAAAAAAAAAATTCTCTTAATAAATGGCGAATGAAAAAAATAAAAATTATTGTCATGACTGTAATAAATATATATCTGCTAATATGTTTACAAAACATTTAAATTCAAAACTTCATTTTAAAAATAAAGAGATAAAAATTAGAGAATATAATGACTTATTATTATGGGCTAAAAGTAATAATATTTATGATTATAATAACAAAAATATTGATCAATTAATTGAAATTAAAAATATATATGATCCTACAAATTATTCATTATTTAATATAGAAAAATTAAATGAAATTGCAAAAAAATTATCTATCAGAAATTATGAAAATTTATCTAGAGATGAACTAATTAAAAGATTAAACAAAATTAAAGAAAATCCAAATAATTTAGAATATAGATCATTTAAATATATTCAAAATTTAGCAATTAAAAATAGTATTAAAATTGTTAATAAAACTAGGAGAGAATTGATTGGATTATTAAATGATTATTTTAAAAATAAACCAATTCCAAAAGAAAGTATAATAAATATTCAAGAAGCTTCATCATTAAAAGGATATTTTCAAGATTATATTTTAACAAATTCAAATGATGATTTAGATATTAATGATTATTTAGAAACTCAAAGAAATGAAATAAAAAAATTGATAGAAAAACAAAAATTCAAAAATATTAAAGGACAGATGGCTTTAGAATGTGAATATGAAAGAAAATTAATAAATGGTGAAATTCAAAATAGTAATATGTATTTTTGTATAAAAAGTTCAGATATTTTAAATATAGATGATTTTATTGATGATCAATTCAAGAAATTAATAGTTAGAGAACAACTAAATCAACCATCAAAAGGCTCTGGTTGGTCATTAAAAAGATGTGTTGAATTAAATCTAAATTATCTAAAAATAATTCATTAAATGCTGGATCATATATAGAATTACCAAATGATATTAAGAATAAAAAATGTTGTGTAAATTTTAAAAATAAAGATGAATATTGTTTTATTTATGCAATTAGATGTGCTATTGATAAACCAAACGAACATGCTGAAAGAGTTAAACAATATCAAAAATATATAAATGATGATATTTTTAAGGGTTTTGATTATCCAATAACATTAAAAGATATTAAATTATTTGAAAAAAGATCATTTGATTCTAAATATAATTATCCATCAATGTCAATAAATATTTATAGAATTGATGAAGATGAAAAAATAGTGCCATTACAAATATCTGAACATTATAATACAAAACTAGAAATTGATTTATTATATTATAAAATTGGTAATAATTGTCATTATATATTAATAACAGATTTAAATAAATTGGTATATTCTCAATTATAAAAACATAAAACAAAAAAATATATTTGTAGAAGATGTTTGACTCATTTCTATAAAAATAAAGACTTGAATAATCATTTAGAAATATGTAAATCATTAGAACCTTGTAGACCTACAATGCCATTTTCTGGTCAAACAGTAAGTTTTAAAAACTATTATAAAAAGTTTGAACATCCATATGTAATTTATTTGGATTTTGAAAGTATATTAGAAAAGATTGATAATTGTAAAAATAATAGAAATAGCTCATATACAAATAAAATTCAAAGACATACACCATATGGATTTACAATCTATTTAGTATCTAGAGTAACTAATAAAATGTATAAACCTATTTGTTATAGAGCAAAAAATGAAGAAGAATTAATAAATGTACCAAATAAATTATTTGAATATTTAGATAAAATCTCAAAATATATAGCTAAAAAATATAATTCAAAAAATAAAAAGCCTATGAATTTAACTAATGAAGAAGAAATTAACTATCAAAAAACTAATATTTGTCATATTTGTGAAGATGGTGGTTTTGATGATGATGAAAGAAAAAAGGTAAAAGATCATTGCCATTTAACAGGAAAATTTAGGGGTGCTGCACATTTAAACTGTAATTTAAATCTAAAATTCCCTCAAAATATTCCTATATTCTGTCATAATAGTTCAAATTATGATACACATTTGTTTATAAAAGAATTAGCTAAAAAATATGGTAAAATTGATTTGTTGGCTAATACAGATGAAAAATATATAAACTATTCAGTAAATTCTGGTTATGGTTATGAATTTGAAGGTGATAAACCTAGAAAATTTATAAAATTCTCATTTGTAGATACATTTAGATTTATGGCTACATCAATTGAAAAATTAGCTAAAAATCTTAAAGAATTTAAGCATATAAATAAATTTATAAAAGAAAATGATATAATTGAATATGATAATGAAACATTTAAAATATTAACTTCTAAAGGTGTATTTCCATATGAATTTATTGATAATGTTGAAAAATTAAACTATGATAAAATATTAGAAAAAGATCAATTTTATAGTTGTTTAACTAATGAAAACATAAGTGATGATGATTATAAACATTATATAAAAGTTCGGAATAAATTAAAAATAAAAACATTAGGTAACTATTCAGATTTGTATAATATTCAGGATGTATTATTATTAGCTGATATATTTGAAAATTTTAGATCTGTTTGTTTGAAAAATTATCAATTAGATCCAGCACATTATCTAACATCACCATCACTAGCTTGGGATTCTATGTTAAAATTAACAAAAATTAAACTAGAATTAATAAGTGATTATAATATGTATTTAATGATTGAAAAAGGTATTAGAGGTGGTATTTCACAATGTATAACTAGATATTGTAAAGCAAACAATATCTTGCTAACAGGTTTTGTTTTATCACAAAAAATTATGATAAAACAAAACCTGAAAATTATATGTTATATATAGATGCAAATAATCTATATGGATGGGCTTTAAGTAAAAAATTACCTTATAAAGATATAACATGGATGAATCCTAATACATATACATTAAATGAATGGGTAGAAACAATATTAGAATTAGATGAAAATGCTGAATATGGATATATATTAGATGTTGATTTAGAATATCCTATTGAATTACATGATAATCATAAAGATTTACCATTAGCACCTGAACATTATAATAATAAGCTTTGTACAACATTATTTGATAAGAAAGATTATGTTATTCATTCAAGAAACAAAATATTATCTACAAAAAGGATTAAAATTAAAGAAAGTTAATAGAGTTATAGCATTTGATCAAGATGATTATATGAAAAAATATATTGAATTAAATACCAAATTAAGATCCAAATCAACATCAGATTTTGAAAAAGACTTTTAAATTGATGAATAATAGTGTTTTTGGAAAAACTATGGAAAATGTTAGAAATAGATGTGATATTAAATTAGGTGACGAAAAGTTTTCATTAAAACAAGCAAAAAAACCTAATTTTAAAACATTTAGTATATTTGATAAAGACTGTATTGCTTCACATATGATAAAAGAAAAGGTTAAGTTTGATAAACCAATCTATATAGGATTTTCAGTACTTGATTTATCAAAATTACATATGTATCAATTTTACTATGAAAAATTAAAGAAGTTTGATCCAAATATAAGGTTATTATATATGGATACAGACAGTTATTTTATAGAATTTAAAAAGGATCCATATAAAATTATTAAAGAAAATATTAATGAATTTGATACAAGTGATTATAAGAAAGAACATGAATGCTATAGTGAAAAGAATAAAAAAATAATTGGTAAATTTAAAGATGAGTTAAATGGTGAAATATTAGAAGAATATTGTGGTTTAAGATCAAAATTATATAGTTATGAATTTAATAATAAAAATCCTGTAAAATGTAAAGGAATTAAGAAAAGTGTTGTTGATAAAACATTACATATGGATGATTTTAAGAAATGTTTGTTTGATGATCAAGAACAATATAGAGAGATGACTTGTATTAGAAGTTTTAAACATGAACTATATACAATTACAATAAATAAATTAGCTTTAAGTAATAAAGATGACAAAAGATTTATTTGTGAAAATAAAATTGATACATTACCTTGGGGTTATAAAGATGTAAAACAATAATTATAATTAATATATAATGATTAAAAAATCAAATAAATATTTAAGTATAAAGGATATTATATTTATCACAACAGATTTAATATAGAACTATTTTTATACTATATATTAAAGAAAATGATCAGAATGAATTAATATAAGATTTTAACATTTTATTTAAATAATATTTAATTCTTCTAAAATTTAGTAACAGATGTTTATGAAACACTGAAATATTTATAAATAATAAAAAATATTAATATATTATTAGTAATAACATTAAAGAATATAAACCTGCTCCATTAATAATATAGTATAATTTTGAAGATATTTTTGGAGGCTATTGAATATACAGCTAGAATTTAATGTTTTAAAAGCAATTTTATCATTAATATTTATTCTAAAATTTATTAATTACTCTATTTAATTAACCCAAAAATCAATTGTTATAAAAATTTCTGATGTAAAATATTTGTTAGTAACATTAGAACATAACAAATAATAAATTTAAATAATAAAGATGTTTTAATAATTTTTAACAAACAATCCTTGGTTTAAAGGAAAAGATATTTGTGATATATTAGAATATGGGAATTCAAGAGAAGCCATAAAAAACATGTTGATAATGATAAATTAAGTTATAGTAAAATTATAGGTGTCACAAATTATGACACCCTGCAAATTGATGTACAAACATGTTTTCAGATGCCCTAAAACAGGGCGTCAATAAAATAGATAATAAAACAATATTTATTAATGAATCTGGTTTATATTTATTAATTTTAAAATCAAAAAGGTATTAAAAAACATGTAGATGATGATGATAAATTAAAATTTATAGATATTTTTAGAGGGGGCAATTTGTCCCCCTATCATATAATGAAAAACATATAAAACTTATTAAAATTAGGTAGGACCCAAACTGGGTCCCACATAAATTATAATATTTATTTTAAAAATTTTTAAAGGAGGTAACCTTATCATACAATAAAAACTTAAGGGTAACAAAACATTACCCTTTAAACATTCAAAAAATATTCATAAAGATAATAAATTATATACAAATTTGAGACCCGTCTTAAAGACGGGTCTGACTTATAATAAAAATCATACTATTTTCATAAATGAAGCAGTTTTATATTCACTATGGAATTTCATAGCTCCTGAAAAATTAATTACTCCATGCAAAGGTAGAAACAAAAAGTCCCTATCTTAACTAAAAATAAATTTATATTTAGTAAAAAATGTTTTAATAATTTTTGATAAAGAAAATAATCCTTGCTTTAAAGCAAAAGACATCTTTGATATTTTAGGATATGGAAATTCTATATGATGATAAAATAGATTTTAATATTAAAATTTTAAAGACATTGTTAAAGATGAAAATTTTGATATCATTCTATTTTTTGTTAAATCTGCTTTAACATAATTGTTGTCAAATTCACGTTCATTGTTGTCAAATTCACGTTCATTGTTGTCAAATTCACGTTCATTGTTGTCAAATTTATGTTTATTGTTGTCATTGTTGTCAAATTCATGTTTATTTTTGTCAAATTTATGATTATTGTTGTCAAGTTTTTTATTAGTTGTATATAAATGTCTTCTGTATGCATTTATACATTGTTTACAATTTGATCTATATTTGTTTAATTGTTTTCCAAATTCATCAATATTTTTAAACATTTTACACTTATTGCAAAATTTAATTTCACCTTCCATTTATTAAAGGTAAATTAAAGGAGTATCTGATGGGTTATATATTTAAAGGGGCTGTTAACACCACTTCCTATATTTTGATATATTTGAAGATTTTATATTTAAAAACTTTCCAAGGCCTTGCGCAAGGACAGCACATTGTACAACGGCTAGATGCGACCACCTCCATAACAAGAGTGTCTAGAGTACTACGCATGCGTCGTAGAGTCGGGTCCCCTCGAGCGCAGGCGCCTTGGCCCTAGCTGGTCTATCCCTGCACCGCGCATGACTTTGGCCCACTTGCATACACTTCGCGACCCGGCGGCGCGATGCCTTTTATGGTCACTGAAATGTACTCGTAAACGTGCCTCAAAATGAGGCGTCTGTAGGTGGTGACGCGGTGTAATGATGACGGACACTGCGCCAGTTGATGGATAATTTGCTGTTAAATCCACTTGTTACTTTATGAAGTTTTAAACTACACTAACAGTCAAATAAATGGCGAAGACCCTGACATTGATAAAAAAACAGACAAAATTGCATATTATCTCTTTAATCCGAGATGTAGGACTTCCGCGGCCATTCACCGGTCGTTTTTGTTCACCGCATTCAGAACAACATGAGGTGCGTTTTACATAACACTGGAGTAGCCTATATTTATAATCTTTTAAATGTGCAACTTGATTACGAAAATTTCATAATTGGTAATTCTTACTTGCGTTGTAGCAGCAATTATATTAAATTAATGAAATCTTAAAATCTTCAAATATTGCATGGTAAGACAATAAATGTGCGCATTACTGAAGCATGGAGCAATTGAAGAGCTGCAAAATGAACGAGTAGCGTTACTTGTGGCGACTTCGCGGCCCCTCTGCTGATAAAAGACATCCTTAAAAGAGCATTACTGCCAATCAACTAATAGAGATAATAGAGAGTGGCGACCCCTGGCGGTACATTAGATAATTACTGTTTTGTTGGTCAGCCGCAGCGACGCGTTACGGTGGTCGACAAACGGGGGGGCTGGTGAACGAGTTTGTATTGTCCATCAATTTGGCCATTAAAAAAAAATACCCTGACAAGTTTTCGTGTTATTTTTTCCACATAGAGCGAAGAGCCATGGTTAAACCTTGGTTAACCACTTTAAAGACAGTGTAAAACCGGTCAATACTAAATACCACATTTTTAAACAGATAAATGCATACGGCAAGAAATTAAAAACGTTATCAAGGTCAATAGTTAACTTCATTGATAATCTTCACTTATAATTATTTTTACTTTACTGGTTATAGTAAGAAAATAGATTTTTACTGATTATTTGTACTAAGACGAACAGATAGGCGAGGCCGTAACAAACAGATGATAGAGACCACCAGATGAAACCTGATGAAACAGGGACCCATGATCATGATAATGGGGATGAGTAATATAGTGGGGATAACATGGGATGAAATGGGATGAACGAGACCTAACATCATACCACTGATGTAAAAGAGTCCTATAATATGCAGACGTTTAATGTAACGGGAAATCAATTAAGCAGTAGCAAACATTTTGGGAAAGTAATGTAGAAATTTTATTTACCTTTAGTAAATATAGTCGTCGTTGTGAGGAAGCCATAGAGTGTAGCGCGGAGGATATATTACAGATCATGCAAGTGTTTCTACAATTACAACTGTTTTCATGTAAGACTTGTCAAACAAAAGTACCTTAAACAATGGCGGTGTACATTTCGCGGCGACACGGCGTGTCTTGCGTTACGCGGGTGTTGTCGCGTGTTTCTGTTTACGTACACCCAGCACAGCACAGTAGAGAGCGGCGAGCGGCGCGTGGGACTGGAAGTGAGCGTGGACGCGGACCGTGTCTCCGACGATTATCACTACACGGGCAGGCTCTCACGCACAACCAGCCCTCACGGACACTGGTTGTTACACTTATTTGGACTGTCTTTCAAAATAAGAACTAAAACGAACTCTGCAAGCAGTGCCCCGAGTCAGTGAACGTAACCAAATTTTCACAAGGGACAGTCTTTCTCTTTTTTGGGGTTTTAATGTCTTAATGAAATGAATGTTCATAACGTTATATAAATTGAAGAGTATTTTTAAGCAAACTACCAACTATAGTCTTACACGCTACATACGTTTGCAGAGAAAATTAGGTAAAATACAAAAATATACCAATAAGACAACGTATTATGATGGGAAATTCACATGTCCATGGGAAAAATTCTGAATCAATTCTTACCCGTTTGAACCCAAAAACTGAAAAATGTGACATAAAGAGGGTTTGTTTTCCAAACTTTTTTGTTCATCTGCTCAACAAAAGTGAAGAGTTTGAAGTAAATCGTACGACTAAAAAGTGTTAATGAACTATACTGTCATGAACAAAAGGAAGTCGCCGACTTATTTGACCGCGCGGGGTAGGGAAATACCTTACTTTCATTCTCTGATACAAAGACGAATCTGAGCTGATACACCGACCCACGTGCAGCGAGCACACTGTCAGTGTCAGTGTCAGTCATACATCATCAGGAGCGCCACCTGTGGAGCTGTGGTGTCAACGGCCGGCATGAATATGCACAGCCACAGCCGCAGTCACGTGACATGTGCACTGTACAGTGCTCGGGCTCGGCGTTCGCGGCGATTCCTCCACTTCCTGTCGCTCCCACACCCGGGGCCGGCGCCGACCGGGACCGGCTAAACGGCGGACTAAATTGTCGGTATCCGCTACTGTGACCGGCGCAGTTCACTTCTGGACTACACGCGTGTTAAACATTACTGAACGCTCCTCAGGATTGGGCTCCACACATCTGAACGTAGCCGTGTAGTTAGGATTGTGCTCAACTCGTAATCCTGAAGTCGCTATAGTTCCAATCCCTTCGAGGTAGATTCTGTATAAGTTTTCACTTGTGTTTGTGCTACATAAAGTATATGAACAATTTTGATATCTTACAACAGGCACACGATAAATAGCGAGTCATAAATCTGACAGTTCCGTATGAGAACTTTTGGTATATGATAAACCCGTCAATAAGAATTAACAATCTAAATGCGATATAAATCGTATAATGCTGTAGTATAATGTATTTCTTTCAGATAAAACATCAGGTCTTTTAACTTGTAAATTTGTATTTTGAAGAAGGGAAAATGATTCCAAACATGCATTTAAATGAGTATATTTAGAGTTTTTCATTTCATTATCTGGTGTTTACCTCTTAACCGTTATCGGCGTTATCACACCGGCCAATGTCGACAATGATGCTGATCTGCGATATAAAGCGATTTGGCTGCCACAAAAGGCCTGCACAGACCAGAGCGATACTTTATCGCTGGAGCGACGCGATACCTTCCTGGAATTTTATCTGCGTTACTTGGGCGATAATATCGCAGCGGGAATAAGTGCTTCCACACCAGAGCGGGAAAAAGAGACGCGCGGGAAGCCAGTACACCTCGTCACCTCAGGGGAGCGTATAGGGTGCGGTGACTGTGTGACTGTCTAGGCATTGTGTCATAGTTAGTTTTTGTATACTGTACTGTGTGTTAACTTACCATGACATCGTCCGATAAGAAGAATTGTTGCTGTTACTACCGTGCTAAAAGACGAAAGACAGAGAAAAATTTGGATACACAACATAAATAAAGAACGGCTGCAATTTGGCGAGTAGGCCTACCATACGCTCTTGCCCCAGTTATGAAAAGATTAAAGAAAATTCTACATATACCTCAGAATGAACAGAATCCATGTGAATCATGAATGAAATGCGAGTCAGAGGAGCAAACAAGCTCATCTTGAACAATAAATAAGCCTAATTATATTTTGGGCATTTTAGCGCACCGTATGTAACCGATATTACTAAAAAGAATATTACTGTTTGAGACTACCGAGCAATTGCTCGGTCCCCATGTACTTTACATGAGTATTTAAATAATGGGTTGTAGAACTCAGCTTTATAAGTTAGTTACATTATGTAAAACTACTTTCCCAGCCATAAGAACCAACGTAAAATGTGTAAAAGTAGGCGCAGGCTAATTGGTAGGACTATAGTTGGTAGCACTAGTGTTACTGACTAGTGAGTCCTGTGAGTTGACTTAAAGCCTTAAGTCGATTTAAAGCATAGAGCACCGGGTAATTATTAACAACTTCAAATAAGTGTTCGATGATACACGACATATTGTCGTTGTTGTTGTTGTTACAACTTGCACAGCACAGACACAACTGAGTAGTTCATGGTTTGGCCGCATGGTATCGCGCCGATAAAGCGCTGCGAATGGTGCATGCAGCGTTACCGCGATACCATCGCTACAGTATCGCGATCGCCTCAGTATCGCGTATCGCAGTTCGCTCTGGTGTGTGCGGCTCCATAAGACAACATGGTATCGCACGGACCACTGGTATCGCACGCGAATTTCCAAGAAATAGTATCGCTCCCGCTCTGGTATCGCACGGAGTATCGCTCCGGTCTGTGCAGGCCTTCAACGTGTGCCACTGCCACAACATGTGTTACTGCACACAATGCACAGGAATAAATTTGCAACTTGTCTATACGATGATATGTCTGGAGCGGTATGTTTCCAGACAATTCGCATCAGACTGATTCAGAGTTTTCTGTAAGACCTTTCCTAACAATAAAACATATTTAATTACTTTTTTTTATCTATTAAGGAAACAATAAACGGTTTGCTTGATGTTAAATATTGGGCATATGTCCTCTAGTCTAGGGCAACTATGTGGCAAAACAAAAATCATCTCATTAGACAATCTAGATCCGAGAAGACCGACGGCGCGGCGATACGTGGATATTGTAGTATTGTAGTACGGTGCGTGGATATGTTCCCCTTCCATTCCACCATCCCCGGCACTGGACAACTGGGTCTACTAATTACTATAATCCGTGGACAGGAGATTACGTGATACCGGCTATTACCGAAAGATTTGTTTGACAGAGCAAACCGAGTCATCTCATGATGATCATAGGTTTTGTTTGACTTCATATAATTACAGTTGCTGACACTGCGTTTACCAGTCTTTCGTTCTTCATCACTTACAACAATAAAAGTTTATTAAGAAACCTCCTTGCATCGGCTCTACAACTTAAAAGACTTCCTGACGAATTTCATTTTTCATTGTTTGGGTCGGAGCATGTAAGATTGCTACCCTGAGGGGTTTACTGTAAAAATATGACATTAAATGAAGCAAAAAACGAGGTATAACGTCGTACCTTACTAATACGTGAATTTTTTTCCGACTCCATAGGGGCTATACAGTATGATGATAAAAAAAATCACACTGATATCTTTTATCTCTATATAATATTAACAGCATTAACCGAAGAAAATCGATAAATATGCAAACACCAATGTAGGAAAATGTTTAAAACTTGAATTCTCTTCATGACCCAATAACTTTCGTAAAGCAAGAAATTGGAACTGTCGAAACTCAACACGAAAGATGTTCATGGTTCCGACCCTAAGGGTCTTACAGTTAAGTCGCATTTACTTTGCGTCAAAATGGTTTATGTTACTTAGAAAGTTAACACATTGAAAGAGAAAAAGAGAAAATGGCAGTATAATCATGAAGGCAGAAGACAATAAGGCGTTGTGACTAGATTAGAAAGTAGGTAAATGACGTATTGCACAGGATATATTCAGTTGGTATCTACAGGGAGACAATAAGCATTTAGTAGTTTATAACTGCAATTAATATTTATCATTGTTGGCCTGAATGAGATCAAACATTGATATCAAGGATAAACTAACCTCGTGCTACTTGCAACATCCTCGAGGGCGTTATAAACCACAACAAAGGAGAGGTCCACAAACTGTTATAATAGGGCGGACGAATTTACTACTTAACTAAATATAGTTATAGAAACAATTTTGTAAATAAATGGGGAGTGAAACAGCTCTGCAAACGTCTAAAGATAAAGGAACGAAAAGTCTTATCCACATCTCAGAGTTGGTTTCACCATTATTGCTTGACGGGATAAGAGAAACTGTTAATCATATTGGAAGCTTTATATTTGTCACTTTTTATAAATAAGTTAAAAGTTTAATTATTTAGTTTCAAATTATTCAAAACAGTTTTTATTGTCAAGGTAAATTACCAATTGTCAAGGAACCGTAATGTTCTTGGCCATAGAAAAGGAAAATCACACACAAATAGTGAGTGAAGTGAATCTACTCTTAAATCAGTAATGAAAACTACTATTTTTCCACCCGGCAAAACCACTTAAAAAAAATTAAGCTCCTTAAATAGAGCTGTGTAGCTAGCAAGGACTGGGGCAGTTCAGCGGGATATTTGGCATTCGGGGTGTGAGCTGACGCTGAAAAATCCAGATGTGAAGATCCGAGATCGCAATATCCAGTTATATGTTGAAAATTGGCAGATATCTCAACCTGGTCAGATCTATAACTGTAAGTTAAAAAAACCCGAAGTCAGAGTCAGGAGGAGACAAGAAGATATATTGGTCTAGAGTGGGGTACAGACTTGTAGGGTTTCCCAGGAGTGGCGGGTGCCAAGAGGGTGGCGCGACACTGGACACTCAGCCATTGTCCTGTTATCGGCGATATCGCTGATTAGCTTGCGGTCGCGGCAGATGACGTCACGTCCGGGCGGCAGCCGCACACGACGGAGTGTAGGACAGAGACAAGGGAACAACCGTGTAGTGGTGCGAGGGTATACTGCGGTGTCAGCGGTGAAGCAAGCTGCGAAGAGGCGGTATATCTTAGAGCCTGGATGCGATTCAAATATCACGTATGAATTTCATCTAATGCAGCATTTCAAAATCAATATTAGCTGGCAAAAATATGAATAAAAATTTATAAATAAACGTCTAAATTCGTGAAATTGTTGCGTGAAAGTTTCTCTGTTTATATTATCGAGGCTCCAGAAACTATTTAGGATTGAGCAACAATAAATAGTTCAGTTTTATTGTTACGAAAAGCCTCATAGAAAACTCTGACACAGTCAGATGCTCTCTCGAAAAAAAAACTACTGCTGCAAACTAACTTAATAACTTTCGAACACATAACTATGGTAGCAAGGCAATAAATGTGCGTATGTGCAATAAACACTTGATATCGTGTATTGTGGCATTGGCACACGTTGATTGCGACAGCCGAATCTCTTTGGGTCGCAGATCAGCATCAGTGTCGACATTGGCCGGCGTGATAACGGTTATCAAACACCAGATAATGAAATGAGACACACTAAATATACTTGTGTCCTTCATTTAAATGCTAATCGACAAGTTGAAAGATAAGATCTAAACAAAACAGATTCTGATACTGGATTACAATAACAAAACCTTTGTTGCATGAAGTAAACTGTTACGCAATAATGAGAAATGCATATAATTAACTAAAACAAAATAGCATGCACGTATTGCACGAAAGATAACTAAAAGTGTTCTGAGGTTTTTGTATTCATTGGAGCACACTCAGGCCAATTATTTCATTCATTGGTCAATGTGTTAACCAACGATAGGTATAGTGTAAAAAGTGACAATTTTGCGTCAATAGGCTTTAGGTATCAGTAATTATGATGGGAAAATAATCAAGGAAAATGCTTTCTGTGAAATAGGAAAATTGAACTTTTTAAACTCTTTGTTTAAACCTTTTATGATCGATTCGTTTACTGCTCCAATAACGGTGTATCTCGCAGATATAAATTCAACCCTTGTTAATTAGTTTTCTACTCAAAATAACGTTTTTAGAGGCGAAGATTTTAGGTCACGTAGAAAAATTGAGACAGTTTGGAGCATATCCGACCAATAAAATACGTAACAGTTCAAAAAAAATGTAACAATTAATAATACTCTAAAACGAAATCTGTCACACAAAGTGCTAGCAATATCGACGACCTGTACAAATTGGTTCGGTTATTTCTGTCACGCGCCAACAACCTTGCGACTGACCGGCGATGCGTATGTGTGACGTCGACTGGGGATGCACGGGACTGACGACTAACGACCTGGTGACGTCACCATCGCTGCTGCAGCCGTGTGCCCGGATGATGACGTCATTGCGGCTACTGTAGTGAGTGTCGACGATGACCGGCGCGGCGCGGCGTATGATGGGTGTCATTCGAGCGTCAGGTGTTTACTGATGCGAAGGCCTCCACATGGATTTAAATTTTAAATTAAATGTCTAGTAAAATTTGGATAGTCCTACTTCAAGCCTACCAGTTTGATCAGCAGATAACGATACCATAATCATATATATTAGTTTTTGTTTTTTTTTATTATTATTTTTTATTTAAGAACTGCGTGAGATCTTAATTTGGTATTTTTTTAAACCGAGTTTGGTCCGAATTGGTGAAAATTGACGTAAAAAATTAATAAATAAATCATCAACATCCGAGCAAAAATATTCTACAACAAACAAACCAATATTCAATGACTAAGGAGGGGAAAAATGTCATCAATAAATGATAGGTGCAATATTTAAAACGAAGAATAAGTCCAGTAAAACAACATAAGTCAAGAACACACAAAATTTACAGATACTGACACTATAGCCTACACGTACTTATTACAGAACTTGAAAATAATATAAACATTATTGTAAATAGTAAACAATTGAAATAAACATAAAATGCAAAACATATTTTATGAATAAAACCCAAGGTAAAAATTAATTACTTAATAATTAAATAATGTTTAGGCCTACTTTAGAAAAACTTAAGATTTCAGCAAAAAATAACTAAATGGGTTTAAATTGTCTTTAAACCTATGAAAAATCAAACCAAACAAATTGACACCTTGCGTCAATCTTTGTAACAATCTACACTTTGTTACTGTAAGGAATATGGAACCTTGTTTATACGACATAAGATTTTGTAACAACTGGAAATAAAATTAACACTGATCACTTGTACTTGCCACAATTTAAATTACATTGAATATAGCAATTTCATTAAGGTTATGTTAAAAATGTGTTTAATAAAGCAAGTTTATTGATTTAGACCTAGATATGTAACACTAACAGCGACCGAGACACGCGACCGCGCGTGCGTACGTACCAGAACATGTGTTACGTATCCGTGAACCGCGGGGGCGTACGTTCCTCACTCACTCACTCACCACTCACCACTCACCAGCCACTGACTGACTGACTGTTATCACCAGCGCAACAGCTGTGGCCAAGGTCGCTCCCTCCCCTCCCCTCCCTCCAAACCAGCGCCAAACTCACTCACTCACTCACTCACTGACCGTTTACTCTCTACATCACTACTCGCTGATCGTTTACTCACTTAATCACTCTCTTCACGCAATGGTGGCGTCAAACCTAACATACTCACACCCACGGGTTTTATGGGGAAAATGAAGAAATTCCAGAACGTGATAAAATTTGGGACTAGGTAGCGTAAAACTTATATTTATTTATTTATTTAAACACCATTGACAATCTAAAAAATTGCATATTCAGCTTATAGCTAAATAAACACAATAATTTAGAACTTTTTTTGTAAAATGTTGTTTTCTCATTTTTGATGTCTTCTATTCCAGAAATTGTTTCCTTCAAGATATTCTTTGACACTGTAGTATCACTTCTCTTGAAGCAACTTTTTTATTTTTTTATTAAAATTGTATGCACATTTTTCTTCTTTAATATTTTGTGGTAGCTTGTTGTAGAGTTTAGTAGCAGTATACATGAAATGATTTTCATAAAAACTTCAAATTCAAATTCTTTATTGCCGTAGATTGACAATTGTACAATTGTATTACAGCAGTCATGTATTATGGTCTATTGGTTACACACATATATATATATATTTTAACTAATCTGTTATTAGAATCAGAAATAAACAAAATCTTTATAACTAATAAACATAAATAATATTTTATCCTTCCTGGTATTGTAAATACTCACCAACCGAGTAAAAAGCATTTTCTTTCAAAAATGATTTTAGCAAAGCTTTGAATTTTACAGGGGTGTCTTGTAATTTAATGTAATCCGGGAGCCTATTGTACAATTTTGGTCCGATATTTTGAGATAGGGCTGCTGAGAGTGTTAATCTGTGTGGAGTTTGCCTGTGATTGTGCCGATGACGAGTATTATAATTATGCACGTCTGCTCCTGTTTGAATGGAAGGAAATTTGAATTTGTAAAAAACTAACATTTCATAAATATACAAAGAATATAAAGTTAAAAAAATTAGGGACTTGAAAAATGTTCGGCAAGATGTTCTTCTTTTTATTCCGGCCATTATTCGAATAGCCCTTTTTTGTAGCCTGAATACACGCAAAAGTGCAGTCTCAGAAGCTGATCCCCATAAAATGATACCGTATGTTAGTCGTGACTCGATAAGAGGAGAGTAAATTAGTCTCATTATAAAAACATCTTGGAATTTTGAAAAACGATTTAATAAAAATAACTGTGATGATAATTTAGAACAAAGGGTGTCTATGTATGGAATCCACGTAAAATTTTCATCAAAAATTAATCCTAAGTATTTGTTGTCAGTTGTAAATGGTAGCTCGAAATCGTTCATTGCCATTACTGGATGATCTGCTGTAAGATTGTTTTGAAGGCCGAATAATAGACAATTTGTTTTACTAGGATTTACATGGAGGTTATTGCTGTTAAGGTACTGGTAGAGATTTGTTAACTGTATAAAACTGTCATTTTCTAAATTTGAAAGCGATTTATTTTTGAAAAGGATAGCTATGTCATCGGCATACATTGTAATGTGTAGATTATCAAAGTTGCTTGTTAAGCTTTTGTATATAAAATGTATATAACTGGGCCCAAAATTGTACCCTGGGGAATTCCAAAGTCCATTGTAATATTTTTAGATTTTTCCCTATTTATTTCCACTCTTTGGGTTCTTTCTTGTAGGAACGATTTTATCCAGCTGAGGGATGTTCCACGCACGCCTAGTTTGTGTAATCTTTCAAACATAATTTTGTGATCTAAACAATCAAAAGCTCTTTGTATGTCTAAAAATACCCCTACAGATTTAAATTTTTGATCCAAAGCATTGACGGCTGACATGAAAAAATCAACCAACTTGTGTTATGTTGTTGAAACGGGAATTGCTTACTACACCCATATGGCGGAAAACCTACATACTCAACCCCATGGTGTTCATGGGGAAATAATAAAATTCCAAAATTAAGCTGAGAAACGTAAATTTGTTGAGTACGCAGGTTAGCTGCGACGGGTGTACTTGAGTTTCCTTTCTATGATCATCTAATAAACCACAACACCTCTCCATTTATTGGGATTTTTAAGTACGAACTTTCAGTTTTCGGGACTGAAAAGGGTCTAAGTGACAGTTTACCTATGTGATAGGTCTAAACGTAGATAAATATAGATAAAAATTAAATTACAAATACCAACGGTTACACAGTTTCTAAAATTCTAGAAAATTTAAAATCCTTAAGTAAAATGTAGGCTACATCCGTTAAATGCAGTACGTCGCCATTTTGAAAATCATTTTACCAATAATGGAAAACAATGGTAATTTTTGTGATGTTTAACAGCTTTTTGCTCGCGATATCCACCACTGACATTAATTCAGATACGCCTGTTTCACAATGATTAGAACCTGCGGAAACCAAATTAAACTTTGTTTGACCAATTAGTAGGCCAATTTACAACTGAGTCACGCGTGCCGGATACGCGTACTGCGTAGTGCGTACAGCGCGGTGCGTAATGGCGCTGGAATGTGTCACGCGGTCGCGCGTCTTTGCGTCGCTCATGTCGCAGCATTGTGGCCACCGTCACCAGCAGTCATGTGGGGATTCCCTGTTGTAGTCGTGTAGCATAGCGTGCGAGACAGTACTGCAATATTGGGTGAGTTATGAGTCAGTGCAACTTGAATACAAGACGCTGGAAGTAACCAGTGATTACAATTAATTGATAAAATGACCAGTTATCCAATCATGAAAGATCCTGCTTTTCTACTTGAGTCCCCATAAATAATAGTCCCGATGTTAATGCACTACCTAGATCACTGTGGAAGGTTAGAGCTCAATGTGTTAAAAAATTCACTGGAAAAGTAATAATGTTGAAAATTACTCCACTACTCAAAATCGTTGCTAACTCTTACGCACTACACTTAAATGAAAATCTACATATGTAAACCATTTTTTTAGCTAGACTACTATGTTAGACACTCCTCAGTGTGAAGGAATGTATTACTTTTGTATCCAACTAAAAAGATATATTAAACATTATTTTAAATATTTTATTGAATGACACTGAAGTTAATAATAAAAGAAAGACAAAATCTGGCTTTGCATGAGCTCCCAAATTTTTTCGAAAACCATCACACAAAAAGTTAACCCTCTGTAAAAGGAAGAACATTATATTAAGAAATCGGTGGACGAGGCATATGAAATGTCATTACAGTGTGATGATATGACTCCCATGTTTCCTCTATGTTTTCAGCAGTTGTCAGAAACGCCCAGGGCGTGTCAGAAGCACGCCCACCCATACCACGGTGCTAACACTTGAATACACTACATTGCCTTCTTTTCACACTTTATTTCCTGTTCAATAATAAACGTCAGCTCCATTGCAAAATTTTATGTTGAGTAAATGTTGCAATTTTCATTTTTAATCCAGATCCTCTTAGATTTCTCCAAAGATGGTACAATAGATGTTACTATAGTTGAGGTAATGGTAACGCATGACATTCCCCAGTAGCGGTCCACCATTGCAGCATTGCACAGTGGCAGCCGCCGCGGGCGTGGGACCGGTGGACTCATCTGGTGTTGCGGGGGTCAGCGGCGAGATGCGAACTGTTCACACGGATAATGATAGTTCACACGTGTGAAACGCAGCTCAACATCAAGGCACGTCTTGCCACATTCGCGGTGGTTACTGTTGACAACTGATGGACCAATGTTTGCCGTCCACGGCTACATGCAGGTTTTTGCACTACATGTTTCTTCGCATCTTCCAAAGCATAACTTCAATATTGAATCAATTTCAGGGTTTCCTCTTCCAGGAAAAGTTGTATAGAGAAAGGGATTCGCGTAAATGATATAGGGTTAGACCCACATTCGAATATTCTTTTAGTATTTGGGGGCAACCACAACCAGTAATAAAAAATATTGTTATTTTGACTAAAAAAACCCATTAACCCCTACAAAATTACATTATGATATTTTTACCATGGTCTTGGTAAACCATAATGAATCCTCGGAAAGTGATTTAAGGTAACTAACAGAAAAACTGCAAAAATTGAAAATAAAGTTTTCGCATCAATATTACGTTGTCACTTTAAAATTCACCCCATTTCCACCCCCGCCGCCGAAGACATTATACATTCAACGGCAACTAACATGCGCTCGTTACGCGGCCGAGTGCGGGAACGGCAAAAACCTACTAACAAGCACGGCGATAAAATGGATGTGAATCCGTCCGGAACAATTATGATCCGGGCCGGTTGACCCAGAGAGGGACATCCGGCGGGTGGCAGCGCATCCGGGGCGTCCGGCGGCGCATACATTAGCATTACCGACCGCGTAGCGTAGGTCTACTGTTGTCCGGCAACCTAACTGTGGGTGTCGAGGCGCGGGCTCGTTAGTGACGACAATGGCCGAACTGTTCACTGTATTCAAAATTATAATTAGGCGCTACCAGTACATTATACAACAGTCCCATCAACGAACCTAGGCTCAGCTCGATGAGTAAACCGTGAGGGATACAAATTAATTTTTTAAATACATTACGATGTATCAGGAGGTATTTTCAAATACTTCGTCGTAAAATTTGGCACTATTAACGCCAAAGCTAGTTGTTGCGTTGGAAATACTAAAGATTTCATTCTTCCTAAATGTTTTCTCGTCTCAGGGTGTGATATTTTCCAGCTTTGCTTTTATCTCAATGTTAATTTTTAAGTGCCTGAATATTGCTTAGTCACAGATCCTTAGTAAAAGTAAAACTTGCTTACATTGGACTTTTGGTCCAGCCTATAAGGCTTTTTTCCAAAATAAATGAGTAACAATAATGATTGAAAAATTAATATTTTAGGATAGATACAGTTTGCTATCAATCGAGACTGAAATTTGTTTAATTTTACCAATAATTCAAAATTGTTTTAAACAATACCACTTTATTAATTATTGAAAACAGCTACGATAAATTGCCTTAAAAGTGTCAGTTTTTTTAAAAGCAGAATAAAGAGTCTTTAAAATATTTGAAAACAAAAGTACACGCCTAGTAACAATTATGTTCAAAGCATTGCTTACTAATTTAGATATTCCAGTAAATATTTCATAGCACAGAATTTTTGACAAAATTTAACGCATAAATTTGCAAATCAAATTTATCTGCAATGAAAGCTTTCTTTCAGGCAGGTTTTACATTATAGTATGTGTACGCTTGTGTTTTACTTCTTTTTTACTGGCATTGAAGATTATCGACGTCAACGTTGTTGGTCAGCAGATATAGAAAAAAACCTGATTGTTGTTTCATATCTTTGTAAGGAATATAGTCTTGAAAATTCAAATACGGTATGAAGGTAGGGTGTGAATATTTGTCGGTTACAGAACAGTGCGAAGCATGCCAGCATGCAAGAGAGAGTGTGGTGGGTGGACTGACCAGCGAAGGGGACGTCGCCGATGTACTCCTCCACCTGGTTGTTGTCGGTGGAGACGCTCTTGTCGCTGAGGCTGACGCTGCTGGACAGGCTGCCGCTGGAGTGGTCAGCAGCAGTCGAGTGGTTGGCGGGGAACACGAGCAGCAGCAGCTCCTCGTCTGTCTCCGTCTCCATGTCGCGCGACCGCCGCTTCATCATGTTGCAGTACTCCTGCGACAACCGACAAGAAAGATCAGAGGCGAAGAGGGAGCATCAGGTCATGGGGTAGGGTTGGAACATTCTACAAGAAAGATCGACAAAGACCCTTCTCTAAAAGTCACCGAGTCTCCTTCAGATCATTGAGTTCCCCACTGCAACATCAACAAGATTAGAGATGAAGAATAAGATCACATGTTCAGCTGGTATGGGAAATTCTGCTATAAAAGTTCAACAGAAACTCTTCTCTTGAAGTCACGGAGTCTTTGTCACGTTGAGTGCTTCTGCATGCAATATAAAAAATCGAAGAAAAGAAGATAAGATGTTCAGATAAACGTCAGAGGACGTTAACTCAAAAAGGGGAATAAGTCACGGAGCATTCTTCGTCGAGTTTTCCTGGGGAAAAATCATCAAAAGTGAAGACCAGCTATTCTGAGGAGGTGTCAAAAGCTAAAAGAAGATCTACCCTGCAAAGCCCCTCCTACAAGATTTATGCTATACCCTACAGGCTGTGCTTGTAAGAAACTAATTTGTTTCAACAAGTTCTTAACAAGTTACTTGTAGGAGTGCTCCGTAACATCAACCTAACATTTAACGAAGATCAGATAGGAATTTTCAGTTGGAACGGTCTGATACAAATTGGGAAGATTAAATTTTGTGGTATGAAGGTGAGGTTTCCTTCGACATTGCAATTCTTCTTGACAGTTATATCATTAATGCGGAATATCACCTCTTCAACTGACGGTAAAGTTAAAGAAATTATCCATTCCGATTTCCATTAATTTTATGTCCACTTTTAACGATTGATGGTTTTCTGATGAAGAGAATTTTTTTTAAAAGGATGAAAAAAATAACATGGAAACAAGAAACCCCTATTACAGAAGCAAATTCTGTGATGACTGTCTTCCAAGCGCAACGAGTGCAGTAACTACAGGTAAGAGAGAGCAAATGTGCTTAAAATAAAGGCTATTGAAGACGACTGTTTAGTTTTTCTACGATTTATTCCAGGTGAATTGAATTGCACCTCCGCAACACAAAATGTCGAAAGAAATTTTAAATGCGAAGTAGAAAATATGTGGCGGTACAACCAAATCAAGAATGTAACCGACGCATTATGTAAAAGTAAAAATGGTCACTTACGAATACCAGTACGCCGAGAATATTCGATCAATTTCACTTTAAAAGGGTCCTTTTAAATATTTTGCTTAAACGATCGGGTATTAAGCAGGTATTATTTTATTTTTTCTAGTATTCTTCTTCTAGATTTCAGCTAGAGGTTTCAAATTTTCTAATCCTAAAGCATTTGCATTCGGCAGAAAACTGTTCTTTGCTTGAGTAACGACTCCCCGCTCACCTCGGAGCAGTAGCTCAACTCGAGGCTCTGCTCGTGGTCATCGTCCATCCAGAGCGAGTCGTACCAGACGGCGTCGTCCACCCAGGTGGCGTCGTCGCCGTCCGTGTCGGACGTGTCGCTGAAGGTGCACCGCTCCGGGTGTCGGCCGGCCACGGCACCGCTGCCCGCCGTCGCGGGGTCGCGGCCCATGCCGCGCATACACGCCAGCGTCATGAAGATCTCCGTGCACAGCGACACGTCAGCGTCCGCGATGTACTTCTTGAGCGACACGATCACCGACATGGTGCCGACACGAGTCACATTGGCGACCACAGCCGAGAGTCACCGAGTGATGGGCAAAACCGATCACATTTGCGACCGGCGAAAGAGAAGGATTCAGCAAATAGAGTGTAGAACGATCCAAATCACATTCACATTCGTCAAGCTAGTCAAAGCGCGGCCTGACAAGAGCAATGTCACTGAGAATTCAACGATTTGGAGACGCCGAAGATAGTTAAAAAGAGACTATTATGATATTGATAACAATGTATTATACAATTTTTACGAATACTTGTGCATAATGTCTAACAAGTAGGGCTATCCTTCACAAAGGGAACTAAACTAATACTAAAGAGAAAATTGTGAAAACGGGGTTCACGTGGTTGCAGAGTCAACTTTAAATTAGAAGAATAAAGTTAGCGCACAAAGAAAAAAAGCATTTTAGATTTTTGCTAGGGTAAAATATGAGTTAGGATTTTAATCACGAAACTGATTGTCATTATGCCTTCTCTCGAAACTAGAGCACTGACACGGATCGCACCACCTCCAACAGAGTCGCGCGGCCAGGACCTACTGACTGAGGGTCCGCCGCCGCCGCGGTGCCTCCGTGACATTTAAAGGTCTTCGGCGCCGCATCGTCAACACCGGGGGATCGATCCCCGGCCCTCCGCTCATCACCGGCGCGGTGTCAACATTGACTCTGGTCAGATCGTGTTACCGGCATATGAGGGGGAGATGAACAGCGAGATGACACCCATATAGGTTATTTTCGAATCTTGACTTGAGTAAATTTGCATTCTTGTCGTTTTACAACTTGATGGGAAATACAGTTTCTAAAAGACTATAATAATCTCATGTATATTTATAAAACGTACTATTTTATTTATTTTTTATTTTTTATTTGGGGAACTATCAATTAGGACCTAAAGAGCGAAGAACCCAGCGAGCCGTATAGGCGAGTGCATGGTGGAAGTATCTTCCACTATGGGCGAGTGTAACAACCACGATGTCATATGTCTGAAGTCAATGTGTAAAGGCGGCAACACACTACCAGACTTTTCACCGGACCAAGCACCGGACCGAGCATCGTACCGAGCCCTCTGGAGGCGGTTTTCTGGCGGGGGTAGCGGAATTCTACCCCCAGGAAAAGTACCCCCATGAAAAAACGCTACGTCATTTTGACGTCACGAGGGGCGGTGCTAAAAGTGGCATGGAGTTTTGGCTCGCGGCCGGAAAAGTACCTCCAGTTTTATAAATACATTATTATTTAATTTGGTCACTCTAAATTAACATTATAGCAAACCAAACACCAGCCGGATTTCTACCCCCGGAATTCTACCCCCGGAATACTACCCCCAGCAAAACTACTCCCAGCAAAACTACCCCCAATGGACCAGACCCGGAATACTACCCCCGGAAAACTACCCCCGGAATTCTACCCCCAGCAAAACTACCCCCAGCAAAACTACTAGTCCCAATGGACTATAGACCGGGAATCCTACACCCGCGAAAGTACTTCTACGTACACAATTCCTTAAGTATTTAACAATTGTTATTTTATGCACGTGTTCTGGTATTAAAAACATATCTATTATAAAATAATAGAAATGATAAGTTTTTATTATCACAATCTTGTCCTTCGGGTGATCTCGTTCTCTACCCTCACTCGCCGTCTACAAATTGATTTGTTGTTTTATATACTTTTATATTACTTTTATTCTTATAAATATTCATAATCAGCAGTATGAAGTACGATTTAAAAAAATATAGTATATCATCATAAAATAGTACCATTTAGGCCTAATCATTTAGTAATTGGCTGCCATACAAAAATACATGTTTATATACTTTAACACATAGGCCAGGCCTATTCTGCACTTTGACAGTTGAGTCTGCTGTTTTCATTATTTATTTATTAGGATAGGATACACTTTATGCTTATGTAACTTAACTCACGTTTTGTAAATCTAGATAGTCTGAAAAGTATATAACTCAATATATCTAGTACAACCAGTAATACGGTAATAGAATCTTACTGCTGAGTAAAGATCTTGTCCATCTCGGAGGCGAGTGATCAGAGTGAACAAAATTCCTTCAGATTATTGTGAATATTATTATTCCGATTTTTCTCAATTTGTAAAATTACATTTGAATTTAAAAACAAAAGCATTTGAAAGAATAAAGCAAACACCAGCTAACTAAATAATTATAGAATCCTCGTCTTAACATTCAACATGTGTTTTAACAAATATACACGAGACCCGTAGGCCTACTTTGAAACAGTCTGAAAGCACCGAAAAAGGAAGCTGAAAGGCGAGTGAGTGGAGCAAACGAGCTCGTCTTGAACAAGAAATAAGCCTTTTTGAACCGGGCTGTCTGTAAATTATATTACTATCAAAAATATTACTGTTTAAGTTTACCGAGTTAATGCTTGGCCCCCAGGTACTGAAAATTATAAACATAATATCAAAGTATATCATGGCACGGAAATGTATATATTTTATTTGATGTCAATAAAAACACACAGCTAAAAGCCTGTAAAGGATTGAGGTAAGAGTGGTAATATAAAACTAAAGCATAGGCCTATTATAGAACTTGACGGCGAGTGAGGGTAAAGAACGAGATTACCCGAAGGGCAAGTTTGTATTGATGTAAATTTAACATATTATTATTTTATAATAGAAATAAAAAAATAAAAAACAGAACACGTACATCAAATAACAATTGTTAAATACTTAAGAAATTGTGTACGTGGAAGTACTTTTGCGGGTGGAGAATTCCCGGTCTAGTCCATTGGAGGTAGTTTTGCTGGGGGTAGAATTCCGGGGGTAGTTTTCCTGGGGGTAGTTTTGCTGGGGGTAGTATTCCGGGGGTAGAATTCCGGGGGTAGATTTCCTGGGGGTAGTATTCCGGGGGTAGAAATCCGGGGGTAGTTTTGTCGGGGGTAGTTTTGCTGGGGGTAGTATTCCGGGGGTAGAATTCCGGGGGTAGTTTTCCACCACCCCTAGTAAACTTACAAAACATGGCTTAAATTGTTAATTATAGAAATAAATTATAAAAGTGCGTAACCAATGATTGAAGTAGAGTATAATGTATTCTCTTCAAAAGTTCGCGGCCGGAAAACTACCCCCATACCTGTGACGTCAAAATGACGTGGCGTTTTTTCATGGGGGTACTTTTCCTGGGGGTAGAATTCCGGCGCCCCTTCTGGCGAAACATAAAAAATAAGTCAGGTGTAAGGTCCGATTTACGGTAGTGCGTCAGGGTTAATTTTGCTCCGAACGCCGTCCCGAGCGTCGCTCCGAACGCTGGCATTTAAACCAATGGACCCCCTCAACCCATAGAAATATAAACAGAACTGTTTAAATAAAATGTAAATAAAATGTAAATAGAACTGTTTATAGTTCTATGCCTCAACCGCATCTTCTAGCGCTTTCATTCACTCACGATATCCCTCTCTCTCTGAACTTCCTTCACCTCGCTCGGTGAATTTGTCCGGTACGATGCGCGGTCCGATGTACGTAAAAGTTTGGAAGTATGTCGCCTCGTTAACTATAGCTGACTGTCATAACTTCAAGTTTTCGCTAATTGACTGAGATTTTTTAAATTTATCGACATTTTTATACCGTGATGTTAAATCATACATTACTGCGAAGTAAAGACAAGTTAAAATAGGCGTTATAAACGAAGTTCTTTTTAAAACAAAACTAATTATTATTCGATAAAGAAAATAAACGCAGAGCTGAAATAACTTGATCGACAATCAAATTAACGCTTGTCGAGTTTACAGTTGAGCTGATTAAGTAATCATTCGAGTGTGTGACGGGCTTCTTGGAAATCTTTCACGTGACGGACTTGATTTGTTTTTACATCACTTATGCACTAAATGGAGGAGCGATTTAATTAATAATAATTTGTTCTTTCTAACAACGATTTTTTTTTTTTTTTTTTTTTTTGAGGGAGAGACGGAAAAATGCATTACGCACACAGGTGGCCAGCCTGTAGTGTGGGGCTCCCCTAAAAACGGGTTTACCCACTAAAAAACCTCCTCTACTCTTTAGGAATCTAACCTGGAATTGTTTGTCACATTACGTCAGGCTAGGCCTAAATTTGGCTTACGCCCGTGGGGCTCACTCCTTATCCAGCCGCTCGATCAAGGGATCTGGGCCACTTCACGGTCCAGATCGGTTTTCTTTTCCAGGAGGATGCCCCGGACGAACTGTGACAAACAATCCCAGTTGCCCTCATCCTCCAAAATCTTTTGGCAGACCGAGTCCACCGAAAATGCACCAAAGATTTGTGTGGCCTTCAGGCGGGGCCCTTCCCAACGGGGACAGCGGAAGAATGTGTGTTCCGCATCGTCGGGAACACCCGGGCAATAAATGCAGTCCGGTGAACCGGTCTTTCCCATCCGGTTCAGGTACGACCGAAAATAGCCGTGACCTGTCAAAAATTGGGTCAGGTAGTAGTCCACCTCCCCATGCCGCCGTTCCAACCATGGTTGGACCTGCTTGATAAGTCGCGCAGTCCATCGTCCTCGGGTGTCGTGCTCCCAGCTGTGTTGCCACTGCTGGAAGGTTCGGGAGCGCTCTTCTGTTCTTGCCGTGTCCTTGCCGATCTCGCCTTGTCTCTGATAAATCGCTTTCCTCTCCCCTGCCAAGAGCTTGACAGGGATGACTCCGGCGACCACCAGGACGGCAGGCTCGGACACTGTCCGGTAGGCGGAACACACCCGGAGCGCAGCTTGACGCTGAACCCGGGCGAGTCGCAACCTGTAGCACTCCTTATTTAGAGCGCCTGCCCACACCTCTGCCCCGTAAAGAAGCACGGACTGGACCGCGGACATCAACAGACGTCTTCTGCTGGATCGGGGACCCCCGACATTGGCCATCAGCCTACTAAGGTAAGTCACTACCTTAGCGGCCTTGTCCGCCGTACGGAAGATCTGATCCCTCCAGCTTAACTTGGTGTCCACCATAACCCCGAGGTATTTGGCGGCACGAGTTGATGTGACCACCTCCCTTCCCAATCGAAACGGGACGACGGTGTCGATCCTCTTCTTCGTAAGAATCACGATCTCCGTCTTACTGAGAGCAAGTGAGAGACCGTGATCAGACATCCAGTTGTTGACCACCCGCATAACTCGGTTCAACTTCAGTTGGGCCAGCTCAACGTTGCGTGCAGCAATGAGAGCTGCGACGTCATCGGCGTACCCAACCAAAGTGGTTTCCTCAGGCATCTCGGACCTCAGGAGGCTGTCATAGGCAACGTTCCAGAGATCCGGGCCGAGTATTGAACCTTGTGCGGCTCCAGAAGTGACTTCCATCGTCCGCGTTCCGTCCCTCGTGTCATAAATCAGGCTTCGAGAGCGTAGATAATCCTCGATGAGCCGCAACAGATATGCAGGAATACGAAAGGTGTTGCGAAGGGCATCCAACATATCGACCCACCTCGCCGAGTTGAAGGCATTCTTGACATCAAGCGTAACAAGAAGCACTACTCGGCGGGAGAAATGGCTGTGGCTCTCGGCTCTCTCCACAGCTCTCTGAACTTCGGTGACAGCGTCGATCGTTGACCGTCCCTTTCTGAAGCCGTACTGACGGGGGCATAAGTCCCCGGCAGCTTCCACGGCAGAAGTCAGGCGGGAACGGATCAGCTTCTCGAACAGCTTCCCAGCCGTGTCCAACATGCAGAGAGGCCTGTGGGACGACGGCAACTCGGGATCACCTTTGCCCTTGCTGATCAGTACAAGCCTGGCTGTTTTCCAGGGAGCCGGAAACACCCCTTCTACCAAACAGGCATTGTACATTCTCAACAACAAGTCAGAGTTGATTGAAAATACTTTCCTTAAAGCCTCACTGGGAATCCCATCCGGGCCAGGAGCCTTGTTGCTCTTCAGGGAGAGAACGGAGGTTTCCAGCTCCTCGAAAGTGAAAAGTGGAACGTCCTCTACCCGTCCGAAGTCAACCGGCGGTCGCTGTGGATGTTCAGGAAACAACGCAGCGACGATCCTCCCCATGGTGGCGCCCTCCATGGTGGAAGGTGGAGAGCGGGCGCCGAGTTTCTGTGTTACAAGTTTGTAACCCAGGCCCCACGGGTCGGAATCAACGTCGTCACGAAGTCTCCTCCAGCTATTCGCCTTGCTCCTGTTGATCGCCTGGCGGAGAGATTTTCTCGCAGCTTTATAGGCCTCCGACTTACGAACTCTGTCTGCGGGAATTCTCGCTCTAGTGGCGGCTCGTCTAGTTCTTAAACATGTTCTTCTGAGTTCCGCAATCTCTTCAGTCCACCAGTAAACGGGTTGTTTGTCGCGTCGGGGTTTCCTTCGCGGCATAGACTGGTCGCAGGCCGAGACGATAAGTTCCATCGTGGATGTTACTAGTGCCTCGGCTCCAGCCTCACCAGGATTCCCCTGCGCTCCCCGAGAGATGACTTCGGTGAACTTGACCACGTCCAGTTTGTTGGTGTTCCACCGGCGTGGCCCTTCCCGAGATGCGGAAACTCGATGATTTGCCTGATCATGCAGGTCAAACACGATGTATTGGTGGTCGCTACCCGTGTAGTCCTCCACAACCCTCCAGCCAGAGATCCTCGGAAGGAGCGACTCAGACGCAAAGGTGACGTCAGGGATCGTGCCTCTCTGCCCGGAGCGCCGAAATTCTAACAACGAAATTCGACGCTATCGCGTCGTAAGATCGTAAGACGCCATTGCGAAAATAAGATGTTTCGCTAATTATATCTACAATCTAGGTCTGCTGCCAATTAAACTGTAGTCATCGGATGCATATTACATATAGAAGAGAAAAATTAATAGTATTCTTTGAAATGCTGCACGACAAGAGGCATGGCACCTATTATTATTTTGACGATTGGACTTCTTTTTAAAGTGACGGTTGGAGCTAAGCATTTCATATTCAAATTAGAGCCCCTCAAAAAGTTCAAACATGTTGGAAACGTGGAACAGAACACAATGTCGGTCCAAAGGTAATTCATTTACCATTATCTATAACACATCTATAGAATATTATCATAACATCTATGTTATGGAAAAGCTTAGATCTTATTCTAAAATATGTTTATTAATGGAAACTTTTTGGGAAAAACTATCTTTTCGTACTGTTAAATTGCCAGGTCAGTCAAAAACAATAAAGGTTAGCAATAGGTCTGCTAAAAAGAACATTAATGGTCGAGCTTACTATTTTGTATTTACCAACACTTTTGCATTTTTAAATGCTGAACTTTGTATAAAAATCTCCAACCTTTGATCTGACCTAAACAACACGAGATTACGTGTTATAACTAAACACAACTAATACTAATATAATAAACTGCTGCGCTCTTTCTCAAATTGTCAGTAACTTATGATTTTTTAACCTTTCCTTCCACTCGAATAACACCCTACCAGAAAACTCATGAATTTTTTCCTTCAAGATGTCGGTAGTAGGTATAATGTGTCGCGCAATAATACGGTTCCAGATCGTTTCGTTTAACCCAGGTCTAAGACCACCAAGTGAAGTATCTACCACAATTGGCCAGTACAAAACACTTGAGCCCCGGTTGTGGTGGCGCCCGCGGAGCTGTAATTGCCCGCATAGCCGCTCCGAGTGGCCGTCGAGGGCCCCACCGGCAGTCAACGAGCTGATCAGGTGGCTGTGGCCGCGGTGCCGAGAGGCGCATAACGAGGAGATGTTAATTACCAGGCACCCCCCCCCCCCCACCACCACCGTAGACACCCTCCCGGTGGACAACCCCCGGCACGCTCCGGGTACACGGTAATTGGCGACCCACGGGGCGACACGACGCGCGACCGAGGTTCGTATGTGGGAATCGACATGATGGAGGAAGTTTACCGGAGAAAAACTCGTTAAAATTCAATCTTTATTTATAATAAGGGAGTTCTTTTTATAAACGCTACTCCACCCTGATTTCTAGACCAACTTTAAAGTTTGAGGCGAAAAAATTCTTCTAAGTTTTGCAACAAGGTTTTACATATTTTAGTCCTGAAGAGCACGGGCAGCACATTTTACCAATTGTCATAACTTTCATTTCGTAAGTTGTGGCTTTTTGGCGACTTCAGCTCATGACGTCATGGGTCGTAATATGACGTCATCAGTGGCGTCGTTGATGACGTCATCATTGCCTACTTCACCGTAATGACGTCATGAGCTGAAGTCGCCATAAAGCCACTACTTTCGTACGGTATTAGCTCATCAATATAATTTTTCTTCCAAATTTACTATGAGGACTTTTTACGTTCCTATAAATGTTCCCAATGCAAGATTAAAATCAATAACTTTCTCTGGCCCCACCTTATGAATGTAGAAACTATAGATTATGTAAAAACCCGAATCTCTTTTGGGTTAAAAATTGTCTTTAGTAATAAAATAACCAGTCACTTTTCCCTTGAAGCAAATCTCAGGAAACTGAAGAAAATCTTGCAAATGGATGAGTATTCCTAAATTTGTTACAGTGGTAAACTTTGAATTTTTCAGTTTAATTTTCAGATTAATCAGAAGTACAGTACGGTATCTTAAATTTGAAAATACAGTATATTCGTTGATTTTTGCAGCTTAACACGTATTTCTAATTTACTAACTTTTAATGAGCATGGTTTGTTATCCAAATCATAATCCGTTTAATAGGCCTACAGTACCTATAATCTCAGTATATAAATTTCATAAACATCAAAATCGTCTATAAACAAACTAAATCACAAAAAAGCCTCTCTCCGGAAACTCAATAATATCAAAACTACGCCTTATCAAAAGACGGAAAACACTACAAAACCATTCGCATCGTACACGCGACTGTATCTAATTAGAAAAGAGCATCGAGCGAAAGAGTGAGACTGTAGACAAAGGTGAGTGCGCTTTACACGCCGCGCCGGCTGCGAGCGGAGCTGCGATGGAGGGCTTCTTTCACCGAGATTATCCGCCGTGTTGGCACGTTTAATGAGATATTGTATTGTAATTCCGAGCAAAGACAATTGATTAGCGAGGCCGGGCGAGGGGTGGAGGGGGGTTGCTCACTTGACTATATCCTGCTGCTACTGGCTACATCCCCGCCCCCCTCCCGGCATCGCAATGTCTCGCAATATTAATTAGATCACATCGCCATACACCGCACCGGTTACACAGCAGCTTTGTACGGCGCAGCAACATTGCTAATTTGTACCACTGTTAATGCCGTGATGATTGTGTAGGATATCTCGGATGTGCGAGTGGCACGGTCGGCCGGCCGTGAATGGAAATCTTACGAGGAAATTACTTGTTGTTGGGGTCGTAGACGTAAATTTGTCGTTTCGAGCTTATCAGTCAAGATGTAGAAGTGGGAAATCGTGGTTCTTAATTAAGGTGAATACTTTAAGGCAAATAAGGTTTAATAAAAGGTAACGTTCATGTTCGCGACTATAGTTTAGATGATGACACGCGCTCGCAGCAGGCTCTGTTGTTCACTTTGACGAGCTTTAGCGGATTTTTTTTATTTTAGACCTATATTTCTTTTAGAACATTACACCAAAAGAGTTTATCATCACTTTCAATGTTAAGATTACACTTTTCTAGTAATTACAACATGTTTTTATCAATATTACGTTATCACTGTCATGTTTTGTTCATCATTTCTGCTTGGGAATAAATTATCCCTGTAGAAATTTCACCAACAATAAAAATCATATGTAATTTGAATTAGTAAATTTGAAGCTACAAAAATAAACGTCGTTTCCAAGGAAATAGGTATTTTTAGTATAAAAGGTGAATATGAGAAGCAAATTTCTACGGCAACACTAATTGACAAAGATTATGTAGTATGTTATGATGAAGATGTATCATATGATCAAGCACTTGAGACAACACTACTTTTGGCAAGTTCTTACAGGGGAAAAAAGAGAACATGATTTCAAGGTAAGGTGTAACTAAAATCCAGAGACAAGAGATTAGACAGTTTTCCAAAACCTATAATTTTACAGGTTACAAGTATTAGAACTATATTAAATAAAAATAAATAAATAATACAAGGTAAAAATATGGAATTAGGATGATAGAGTAAAGAGTTTTAGTACTCCACAACCCTCATTAAAAATCTTAAGAGGAAAAATACATTGGAAAATAAATTGTTTAGGGATGAGATCATAAAAAAGTTTTTTTTAGCTTCACTGCAACTGAATAAAAAGGATTTTTTTCAGAAAATTGTACAATCCTATTTTTATTACAAAATTTTTTATAAAGTAAAATATCCCAAACTGATACGGTACCCAAACTGATCTCCAAGATTAGTCTCATCTTGAGTTAGTCAAATGCTTGCTCCGACATTGCAAACATTTGTCATTCCTCCCGCACCTCAGATTCTCTGATCAACGTTTGTTGACTGACAACCTTCTCCCTTTTACTCTTTCATCTTTAAAACTTTGACATTTCAAATTCCAAAAAAATGAGATTAGGCCTATTTAATTGAGTTAATTGGTTTATCTTCTTGACAGGTAGTATGAATAAAAAGGTCTCAAATTTTTTCCCAAAACTATATTAATAGTTTCTTTGAGTTGGTAGTATATTCAATACACTTATTCCTGATATTATATGTTTTTTATATTCAAAAACAGTTTATAAAATTTTGTTTAAACATACAAATTTTGTAATAGGTTAAAAATATAAATTAATATCACTCCTTAGACAGTGATGAATAGGCTGGTACATTTAAAATTTAAATCCTGCATTTATTTCAAAAGTTATTTATTTCTGGAGACTAAATATTCATTTGTTCTTTGCTTACACAAAATAAGATTTTGTAAATTTAGGGATAAAACTGTTGAGAATTCAAAAATAAGTCATTACATTTTGTTGTCCGAGAAAATAGAGATGGAAAATACTTAATGATCAAAATAGTTATACTGAATAACTCTGAAATTAGATGAAGCTTTTCTAACTTTTTCAAACTTTTTCAGATAAGTTAATCTTTGATTGCATATTATCTATTTCCGACATCTAAATTTAACATCATCACTGATTTTAAGCAATTTTTGAAGAAAATAATAATTGACACGTTTAGTTTAGTTTAGATTAAATTTTTAATATTGATTATTTTTCAATTTGTTAAAGTTATCAAATCAGCCAATAAAGTATAAAAATCTCAGTCCCAACTAAGAGTTTTCAGTCAAATTAAAAAAAAGATAATGGATCTTTTTTTTTACTTACACTTTTTGTTATTACTAAGCAATTTTAATAAGAAATGAACAGGTCAAAATATTTTTTGTAGATTAAAACTTTATAAGTAAAAAATTATAACAAACGAAACAGTTAACAATATGAGTTAACAACAGAAAGAGAAAACAGAGTATCAAATGTGTTACAGAATTTAAAATAAGTAAAAATTATTATTAATTAAAATTAATTAATTATTTATTTAAAATTTCGGTATAATTTGTAGATTAAAGAAGAATTAATTCACTTGAAAAAAATTGACACAAAAAAGAGTGGGCCTGATAGTTTCATTCATAATATTTCAGTTAAATTGTTACTTGCTAAAAAAATAAGTTTTATATTTTAAACCAATTTAAATTAAACTCCTGATCAATAACGGTAATTTTAGATCCCAAATACACAAGTGGGTATTTGGTCTTATTGCAATTTACTTTTACTGCAACCTGCACTTGATGAGTAACGTGATGAGAGCTATGTACTGCACTGCAGTAGATGATTACTCGGGGTATAAGGCAGGTAAAGACACCCCAGTGTGGTGATGTGTGCCGACAAACACACACTGACAAGGTAAACAAACACAACCTTCTCACCACCACCGCTATCATCCTTCTTGATTATCTTTAAAAAGCAAAATTTCTTCAAAGAAGTTATGGCTTGGATCTTAAAGCCTTAGAAATTCTAAGTTATTAACTTTAGACCATAGCATAAAATGGATTCAAAATATGTACAAAATTCAAAAGCGAATAAAACCAAATAGCCAAATTTTATATAAAATTTCTTCAAAGACATTGGTTTAACTCAATTCAAACTGAAAATCCGATTTTTACTTAAATATCTGTTTTTCTATAAAAGATTCCATCAAAAACACAGCTATTTTACTGTAAAATGTTATGATGCCTCTAAGGAAACCTAAACACAGAGGGTAGTGTTTGCTCATGTGTCAATATTACTATGTATTGACACAGTTATCGTGATAATGTCACAACACGATGAACAAATGGTTTAAAAAAAAAAAGACGAAGGAAGTTTGTATCTTTCCAAAAGTAACTTTTTGTTTTGATTATAGGAAACATGAGAGATAGTCATAGCCCCGTAACAATGCAGTGTTCCTAAATACATAACTACGAGACGGCACAACTCATAATTACTTATTTATGGAGGCATATGCCCTACTTACGCCCTACACTCCAAAACAGTAAGATCTACAAGGAGCTCCTCGTGAGTTTTTGAAGCTAAGCATTTTGAAGCCGTTGTCGGCACACGGATTAGGTGCAATTAGTTCAATTTGGGTTATGTTCATTAGAGTTAGGGTCTTTATTTTACTCTTTATGCAGTAGCTCCGGAAGAGTGTCATAAGTCATAAAATCTTTCAGAGTTGTGCATATTAAGTAATGGATTGGTCTCTTCAATATATTTTCCAAAAATGTACTGTTTCAAATGTCATAACACCAAAAATTTACAAAGTTTTCCAAAGTTGTTAATACTTCGAAATATTCTTAAGAGGGGGTGAAAGGGCTCATCTCAGAACGTCATGCAGGGTTTTGCCTGCTCTCATTTGTGTCTTGATTTAAATTCCAATAAAAGTGAGAGAGGTTTTAAATAAAAGTTAATTACTTTCGCTATTTTATTCGCTTTTGGATTTTTTAAATAAAGGCTAAAGTCAAAGATAAAAGCATTTATTCCAGAAGACATTTTATAACCTATAGCAAAGGTCGTATTAGTTATCTTTTATTTAACACCTCTTCTAAGACACCAGTTCAAAGTTGATCAACTTTAGACTATTATAGCTTAATATTTATCCAAAATATAAAAAATCCAAAAGCAAATTAAATAGCTCAAGTCTTTATCTAGTATTTAAAACCTCTCCTACTTTTATCAGACTTATTTCAACAAAGGCCTAGGTCAAAGTCAAAGTCTAAATCATTTATTAAAGAAGAAATTTTGTACATAGGAAAGGTCATGTTGGTACATGCTGGTTGCACAAAGTCATAATCTGTAAATCATAAATTAACGCAGAGAGTTACAGTTGTATACAGTATAAATAAATAAATATGTATGTTGGCAAGAAGTGGGCCAGGATGAGTTAATTGACCTTTACAATTAGTGAATAGACAACAAATAGAATTAAAATAGGACCAAACTGAAAAAAGCACAATTCATGTATTTAAAAAAATTAAAGATCATAGCCTAAAATAACATTGAGCTGAAAAATTACATTTCTAAAGGAGAAAAAGCAAGGAAATCATTCAGTTATCCCTGACAAATGACTAAATATCATGAACTATTAATATTACATGATAAAAACAGTTTATGGAATTGTGAAACTAATTAGGCTATAATAAAAACTGTAAGACGCCTAAGAATAAGAGATTACTAAAGTTTAGCGATTTCTCTTAAGAAAGGATTCATTTACCCTAGAAACATTTAAAACTCATAAAAATAAAAATGGTTTCCATGGAAATAAATCATATTATGTTTCCTTAAAAAATTCAAATGCAAAATAAATTGCTTCACCAAAACTGAATGATAAAAGCGAGTTATGACGTATACTATGGTCAAAAAGAAACTTGGATATAAAAGAAATGCTTTGGACACCCCAACACTTCAGTCATCACAACATAAAAACAACACCACAATTTCGAGTTTAGCGTGAGCAAGAGACTAGAGAAGGAACAGAGGATGAAATTAAATTGTCTTCTTTCTCTAGCTTAATAGGTAGGTAACTTTTAATTTTTTTGTAAATTATAATAAAATTTAGTAAATAGAAAAATTATACCAAATTTTTATTAAAAAGTAATTACAAGGTAAAAAAGAATATGAATTTGGAATGGTACAACAGTAAACAGTTGTTCATTTGTACTTCTACCACCTCTCTTACAAAAACATCTAATCGAAATTGAAAAATCTTTTACTGAAACAGTTAAAGAATTCTACGAGATTATAAATTTGAAATAAACCATATAATTTTCAAACGGTTGTTTAACTTTTTTCAAAACAGTATTTAATAAAAAATTATGAATTTTACGAGCTTTTCTATAATATTATTTTAAATTATAGGTTTTTCAAAATATTAAAAGATTCCAGTATTTTAGACCAATTAAAATTTTAATTTAATATATATTTAATATATAGTATGTTAATTTATGGTGGGAACATAGATTACTTATTTTAATTTATAAGTCATTCAGGCATGTTAAATCTTGAAATTGTGAAAAACATTTATGTCTTAAATGTTGGTATGAGTGTTGTTATTATCACGAAAAAAAAAAACTCAAAATAGCTTTCTAATTTATGAACCTACAAATGAGCGCAATGATTTTAGGAAGGGGGTTAATTCAAGGAGAGATTGATCAAATTAAAGACAAACTTGAATGTTAAAAGTGGCAAACATAACGTAACGTAACTTGAAATTCTAGCGTTCGTCAAAGGTTAAAGATATAAAATGGCTAACTTTGAAATGGGATGATGAATTGACTAGAACTCTGAGACAATGCAAATAAACAATGAAATTTTTTACAACACATATTTTTTTTTTTAATACGAGAGAATGACCACTTTGTTTTCCTGTGTCTGTCCAAATAAATTATTCATTTCAGGTTGAGTTGGTTAAGTCATTAAGAGTCTGCATTTAAATTTGAAACATTACTCTGGAGACTCAAGAGAGAAAATATGAGATGGAATGAGGGCCTAACTCACAAAATAAAATGATAATGGATATTTGAATATTTTCCCGTTCACACACAATATACTTTAAGTGACAAGCACTGAAAGAAAATAAAAATAAAAAATGGCTACCTGGCTGAGCGGTCGTATCCGCTGGTGTATGCTGCGCTCGGCCTCGGACGCGGAGGGCGGAGGGTGGTCGGGGGTGGGGGGCTGCTGGTAGTGGGTGGGGCTCAGCGGACAGTTGGCCGGCTGCTTCTTCATGTCTCCGTTGAGCAAACTCTCTTGTGATGACTTGAGGGTGATGTAAGCGTTTGAGACAAAGATTGGTGAATCACTGGTGGCGGGAGAGTAGGCCTCCACCTATGATTGAGAAGAAAGTTTTACTCATCACAGGATTGTGGAAAGTAAGAAAATGAAAGTGTAGGAAATTATTACTTAGTTATTACAGGTTAAAAATTAAGAATAATGTTCTTGAATCATTAAATCTCTACAAAGACAAATTTGATTTTAATAAAAAATTTATCATGGGAAATTTATCATGGAATATTTTTTTAATCCTTACCCTCTACCTATTCCTCGAATCTTGGCCCTTTACAATGACTCCTCAAGTCCCTTTTTTTGGAATTCCTACTCTTTACAATTCTCTCAAGTCCCTTTAATAAAATCTCTACCCTCTACAACCACTGCTCAAGTTCCCTCTATAGAACTTCTACCCTCTACAATCACCAAAAAATCTCTATACAATCTTTTACCTTAAAAATCACCCCTCTAGTTCTTTATATTAAAATCCCTACCATTTACAACCTCTCTAATATTTTTACTATAAAACATCCTCCCTCTATAACACCCCAAAAGTTACCTCTATAGAATCCCTACCGTCTAAAACTCTCCACAAAACCTATCTGTAGAATATTCAAACTTTACAATCACACCTCAAATCCCCTCTATTGAATCCATCCCCACAAAAACATCCCTTTTCACATCCCCTCTCTTAAATCTCTCCCCTCTACAACTATTTCCATCTCAAATCCTTATCCTCTACAAGTCACCTCACCTACAGTACCTTTAACTCTTATTTCCTTCCTTGCCCTCTACAGTCAAACCTACCTCAAAAACCTTTTTTCAAGAATCTCTACTACTAACGACAAAATAAAACCTGAAAATCATCATCCTTGAATCTCAACACTCTAAAATCACATTACCTAGTTAATAATTTTCCTTTAATCATTACCCTCTACAGTCAAATTACTTTTCAGTCTATCTTGAATCTATACCGTCCACAATCACTTCATCACAAAATCCCCTTCTATCGTCCTCATCCCGTCGATACTTTTCAATTGTTTTTGTATATTAAACAGTTTATGTCATGTTGTTTCCAACGATAGTTATTTGGTTCAATTTTTTAGAATTATGTATGTTTTTCCTTCTTTTTATAAAATGATTTTATAATGTAAATTTGTTACACGATCCAATGGTCATTAGCACAAGTTTACTGAAATTAAGGAGTTTTTTGTTTGATTTCATTAAATTCAATAAACAAGTAGCCTAAATCCATTAGTAACCGCACCTTCCTGAATGGCAGGTCGCCTCGGCTGAGTATCACAGAAGGGTCGCAGTTTTCGTAGCTCTTGTCGTGTATCCGCCGCAGTTTTCGCCGCGGGTTGGTTGTCCTGACGGGCATATTCTCGTACAGCGATGTGATGGCCACGGGTTCGTACTTGTCGTCCGATTCGCTCACCAGGCTGCGCCTCAGCTTCATATCGACGTACTGGTCGGCTGACACGCCTCGCCGCAGTTTAGCGCATGCCATCATCTGTGAAACAAGTGGTTAGGATCAACTTAAGTCATATGCTTTTCAATCCGCTAAACACAAAGATGAAACTAAATTCACATTGTTGATCTTGTACGAGCCCATAAGACTGATGTTAATTTGGGTACACCAGTGTTTCCACTACCATACGAAATAAAAATACCTTGGCTTTTTCAGGTTTTTAAGTAAGTTTTCAGATTTTCCAGATATTAACAAAATCTACAAAATGTGATACGTTCTAAGAAAAAGAGTGGAATGCAATATTTAGAAATTCTTATTTATAGTTATTACTAATTTTTTATTATTGAAACACTCTCTACAGTGTTTTCAGTGACAGAGTCATCATCACTTGTACACTAAATGTAACTAGAGTGTCCAATTGTACAGGGTGATTGAAAAGTCACTGAATCTTTTAATTTTGTTATTATTTGGAAACTATATGTGTTACATAGATAGACAAAATTGCAAAAGAAAGGTAATTTAATACTATTAATGATGATTAGATTTGTTTAACACCAGACAACAAGTAGGGTTGGTAGATTGATTATATGCCATTGATACTAAATCTGGTATTTGGGCAGTATGGGCAAAAATTGCATTCATATACGATGTTTGATATCAGTTTTGCAATTAAAATGATGATGAGCATAAAATGATTCCATAATGAAATAATGAACCATTATATGATCACCATCATCATTGAAATTGCAAAGCTGATTCTCAAACATTGTATACTAATGCCATTTTCGCTTATACCCCACAAATACCAGATTTTGAATAGATTGCAAACTGTATCATATAAATCTACCAACCCTGATTGTGGTCTGATGTTTCTCCAGACAAAATCTCAGCAGCATTAATAATATAAAATTACCTTTCATTTGCTATTTTGTTTATCTAAATAACACCTATAGTTTCTATTTATTAACAAATTTAAAATTGTCAGTGACTTTCCAATCACCCTGTATATCACAGGGAAGCATTGATAAAGAAATCAGCCTAAAAATCTATTTAGATTCTTTAAAGTGACATACCAAAAATAAGATAAAAACAAAGAAGTTTGATTACAGGTACTCTAATTTTTACTTCAATATTATGTCAAAAATTAATTTTTATGATGGATCTGTTAAGAGTTCCTCAGCATTTTGTGTGTTCTTTTGATTTAAAGCAAAAACCTCAAGAGTTTTTGGAAAAGAAATGTTATTACATGAATTGAAGTGTATTAAATTAAAAATGTTTACATTTGTTAGAAATAATGTAAAAAAAATATATCGAGTACGGTAGGCATTTACCATGCTAAAAGGAAAAGAGTGGGATTTTCTCTTTTTGAGTTTAAATCGAGCCAGAAATTTACGAGTGCCTCAATTTGTTGGGTTAAAATCAAAGAAGTTGGGTTAAAGGATTGAAGTTTGATCGTCTCTTTTTACAGTATAACTAATTTTGGTATTTTACTGTATAGAGGGAGGGAGTGGGAGGTCTACCTCGTCCAGATCGCCGTGGCTCCTCACCCCGCTCCTTGCCAGGAACAGGTACTCATAGGCATGGCCGGAGGGCGAGGTGTGGTGGTCGGCCGACACGGACATGAGCGGCAGCAGGAGGTGCGTGGGCGACACCGACAGGTTGCGGCGGGGCGGCTTCTTGGGCGGGGTTGGCTGAGAACCGAAAACAATCATGAGGTTGTACCACGTGGAGTCATTCCTCAAGTATATAGTTTCCTTAGTATGTATGATTTTGCAGGAATGGCCATGCAGAACTGCTAATGATTTTCTCTTTTGAAATATTCAATGATAAGAGCTATTTCAATAATTTAACAAATATTTTTTGTATATAATAATAAAAACACAATTTTAAAGGATCAAAATATATAAATTATTATTTATTTATTCAATTACAAATAACAAAATTTGGTGTTGTACCAAATTAATTTTGAATTTTAAAATATTAAATTTTAAAACTAATTTAAGAATTGAATTTTTAACATTTTAAATTTAATTTTGTTATTGAACTAGGCCTACCTATTAAAAATATTATTTATATATTTAAAAATGTCATCAAAATTAGAGGGTGGAAATAAAAAAAATTAAAAAAAACTAAAATATTGGAAATGTTTGATATCCAATACAGCTGAGTGCAATACTCACGGAGACTTTGTTGTTGGCGGTGGGCGAGGGCTGGCTGGGGGCCATGGGCAGGTAGATGTCGCGGGGGGAGGGTCCGCCCCCGGTGCTGGACGTGGCACTGGACACGCTCATCTGGTCCAGGTCCCTGCCCTCCAGCGAGTCCACCAGCGACTTGGACAGCCCGTAGTGGCGGCCCTCGCTGCCGCTGCCTCTGCCACACCACACAGTCAATCATTATCGAGGGATAATGTGCACCTCCCCGTCAGTAGTATGACAAAGTTACACTAAGCAAACACGCAACATGCTCTCATCTCTCGTATGCACATGTCTTAAAATACACCCCGGAAGAGTCACCACCTGAATAATATAGACCTACCCAAGGAAGCTAGAAAGAAATTTATTCTAGATTGCTTGTGCCTACCTATTGTAATATGGAAAGGTGCTTCAGAAGTCAGTTAAACCTTTTTTCCCGGATAAAAAAGTGATACTTATTGTGACCTGCAAACTAACCTTGCAGACGATAAGCTTTGTCAGTAAAGAAGGTGCACGATGCATACATATACATCACTTTTACTCATACTTAGATTAAAGTATACCTGCTTCGTCCTTTCAAAGTAATTGTCTAAAATATAATACATTCGAGTATCCGAACTCCGTAATTTCGGAGGTGTCAGGATATGTAGAGAAGTGACTTGGGAAAGGTAGGGTGGGATGATGTATCTAAAGTGACAAGGGAGTCATCGTTGATCGTAAGTCACTTTTTATCCCAAAGACTCCCAACGAACCTGAACAGGAGCAAAATAATACAATATAGTCTACGGTATGCGTTCTAACACTAACAGATGTCAAAGAAATTTATGTATGTTTGGAAGAGCCGATCGTTTGTACTAGGTATGTAAATTTACGTTTATTTTATTAAAGTTAAGTCCATCAATTCAACCGTTAGTTAATATTCACGTCCCGGCACAATTAGGTTGTACTATTTTATATTTCCGAACGTTCCGACGCCCTATTTTTTATGATAAATTCCCAGAAGTTCAAACCCAGAAGTAGGAACCTAGCTATAGCTACTGTGATTTAATTGTTGATTTGATTGTTTTTTTAACGAAGTTTCAAAATTTTATGCATCACTAAAAATACGCCAAAAAACAATTTATGTTACTAAAATTTCAATGTGAGGTTAAGTCTTGGGCTGAAATTAAACATGGATCAACAACAATCTTCTTAACCGACTCTGAAGTAAAAGAACAAAATTAAGTTCCGCCTCCCTTCCCTTTCAGAACTCGTCATAAAAAGGTAATAACCGCTGATGAAAACCGGCGAGTCAAAGGTTAAATAAAAGGTGTAATCAAGAAACCGCATAATAAAGCGGTTATGCAAGTTTAGACAAGTCTGGGTGTAATTAAGATGGATGTTTGCGGCCCGGTGTGCGCCAAGTCCGCGCCAAGACAGCCGCAGCGCCCCGGCGCCCCCGACCCGCGGGTAACGAGCGAGTTTTTCCGCTCGTCGACTTTCTCATTTCCCCCAGACAAACATTTGCGCTCGACACACCGCGCACACTTCGGATATATATTTCACATTTATTAAAACCCGGCGAAAACTTGGTGTAGATTTTTAGTTTTACTCACGCTCTGCGGCCGGCCGGGGGCGCGCGCTAATCAAAACTTGCCCTCTTCATCCGTCTGTTTGGTTTTTGCCAAGTTTTACCGCCCGCCGCGCCGCCGCCGCTAATAATAAATTCTTCGAATCCGTCCCCTCCCCACCTCCTCGCCCGCGAAAGACAACATTTGCCCGCCAAAAATTAGCCCCAACTCTAACGAACCGGCGGTATTAAATCTTAAACGTTTTGGTAGGGTTTAATTCAGGTTTTTCCTCTTTTTTGCGAATGTAAAATTTTACGAGTGATGGAACTTATATATTCCCTGATATACAATCTATGTCAAATTTAGATACTATTCTACAGAACAATTTTATTGGCAAAAAGTCAATGTACTACATACATGAATATCTCGCTCTTTCTCTTGAAGGTTCAGGAAGCAAAATTTCAAGCTCATCCCCTAAATCATAAAAAAACTACTACATAAAAGTACAGATGAAGAAATATAAAAACCAATAAAATTGCGATACGAATGTTAACACCCGTAGCACTACAATAAAATCAGTCATAGAGAATAATCGGATAAATAACAAGTTTAATAAAGTTTTAATTCAAACAAACACGATCCTACCTTATGTTCAATTAGTTGAAGGGAGAAGACCTGAGCAATTGGCAAAAACAAGATGATTTACAAGCCCATAGTAAAAGTATTTCTAAATTTTTAGGTATGGTCTCGGTCTCATCACGTATTGTAATAAGGATTGAAGGCCTTAGCAAACACATAGTGCAATTTCTAATCGTTATAACCTAACATGCTTAAGACAAACGTGCATAAAAAAATGACTCACATCGATATAGCGGAGGATGCGGACACCCGGCGGTCCCACTGGGTGGGGGAGTGGCTGGGCGGCACCCTGACGTTCTCGTAGGGGCTGCCGAGCGATGGCACGGGGATGGGCGGCAGTGACTGGTCCCCGTGGACCGCCCTGAACCCTGCAACAACCACATCGATATAGCCGAAGAGGCGGAAACCCGGTGCTCCCATTGGGTGTGGGAGTGGCTGGGCGGCAATCTGACGTTCTCGTAGGGGCTGCCGAGCGACGGTATGGTAATGGGCGGCAGTGACTGGTCCCCGTGGACCGCCCTGAACCCTGCAACAACAATATCGATATAGCCGAAGAGGCGGAAACCCGGTGCTCCCATTGGGTGTGGGAGTGGCTGGGCGGCAATCTGACGTTCTCGTAGGGGCTGCCGAGCGACGGTATGGTAATGGGCGGCAGTGACTGGTCCCCGTGGACCGCCCTGCACCCCGCCACAACGGTCACTCTTTTCAAGGATGGGTTAAGGGAACATCAGGTAGAAAAGATGGCCCTACTGTCACAAGACTCAGGGTCAACATTGTATGAAGAAAGGTAAATCAAGAATGAAAACTGCTTAAGAGTACATTAATATATATCTGAGAAAAATCTCTGAAAGAAATTTGTGACTAAGCAAATACCTATAATACTAAAACAACACAATTTTTTTACGTTAAAACTAATTCAAGAACATTGCTGTGAGAGTGGAAGACTTACTTGATATAATTTGTATGATGTCCTGGACGACGTGGGTGGGGAACTGTTTGAGCAAATCTGTGACGGTGTTTCGTTGTTCGTCGCGGATGCCGAGGTCGACGCCGTGCTCCAGCAGCGTCCTGACGACCTCGGTCTTGCCGCAGAGCGCCGCCTCGTGGAGCGCCGACCCCGCGGCGGTCCTCACGTTAACGTCCATGCCGGCAGAGAGCAGCACCTCCACCACGGCCCTGTACCACCGCGGCGGACACACAGAGGTTACTGACGAAACAGTGGCCTTGAACAGTGGTCTTTCAAGAAACGTTTCCAAAAGCATGTACAATGAAATAGTAAGGTACAGAAGTTACGAGTAAGCCCACTTAAAATTTCATATAAGACCTGATTTCAACGCTTTCAATGTAAATTAGTATACACGGCACGCTTCGCACAGATCCATGCCCGTTACCTTCCAGGGCCCTCATGTCCTATGAGAAGCAGACCTTAGCTCACTTGGAAATGGCTTGTCAACAAGGTGTATTAATTGAATGTGCGTAGTTATCAAACGCGGAAGTCTACTAAAGTCAGAGGAAATCTAGTCGAAGCTGCTTAGAACGAAAATTCTAAGGCAAGGCGAACATCTGAGCTAATTCCTTAATTTGCAATCCATTGTCTTCAAATGACTAATACATTTTGTTTCAACACTTGCCGAGCTATAAGCTATCCCTTCCCTCCTGAGCCTGGTATTGGGGTTGTGCCGTTGGCAATAAAGGCGGACGTTTCTGTCGCGGTCTAAGTAACTAACAATCATGACCAGTAATAATCAACAAACGAGCTTATTTGCGGTACTCCATATTTTAAGCCGTTGGATTGTGTTTACCTGCCGCTGCTTTGAAAATGAAGGGGCTAGTGACTTGTGTCCTGTAACGCATGGCCAAACTTGGTAAGAGCAAGGAGTTCCTGTCCTCAATGGTCTTTCCAAAAAGTCTGCCAACGCCTTGACTGCTTCCACTGTTGAGCCATACTAAATCTTTAGGCCTATTCGCCAAAAAGAAGAGATTATATGTTTCCATAGCTCGCACAGTTGTTTATAAATTACTACTTAACTCAGGGGTGCCAATCCCCCCCCATGAACAATGATGAACTATGACGCCAGTTCCCCCAAACTTTTTGGAAGTACCTACTGCAATAAAAATACCCCCCCCCCCTCCCCAACACCATTACTCTTAAATTACTCTTAAATTTTGTCTTGTATTCAAAATACATGGAAACTTTGAAGTCCAATGGGGCGAAGCCGGGGCCTACGATAACTCCGGGCCTGCATGCTCTGTTGCGTGACGTCATCACAAAGCGGCCTACGCGGCGCGCCAGTCCCATATGAATTGCATTGACGCGCCCTGCTTCGCGTACTTCTATTCATCATTAAAACTATATACGACCTGCTAATTGAACCGAAAAAATTACCATACATTCTTAGATAGTTTAGCTTTACTATGACATCAAGACACAACAAGAAATAATTTATTTAAGTATTTAAAAAAATGTAAAAAGACAAAAATTATGTTTCATTGGCTTATAAAATTATTTGTTGTATTCATATTCGATTTACTTGATTTGAAAAAATTTTCTAAACTCAGTAAACTAAAGCTTCAATTAAATTTCGATGTTTAAACCATAAAGTGCTGATTTCGTCAGTGTCACTTAGGGGTTAAAAATTAAAATCAATTGTTTAAGGCTTTTATGAGGAGTAAAAAATAAAATAATTTTTTTTTTTAATAACACAAAAAATGTTATCCTTACTCTTTTTACTGTGAAGATAGCTTCTAACTTTACGTTTTTAATAGATCTCTTGTGTAATACCTTGTCCTTCATTATCTTGCTGTAATTGTTCAGTAAGATATTGGGAAAAATGTAAATTACTTTCATAAGTAAAAAAAAAAACAGTTTTGGTGACAAGATTTACATTTGGTATTTCGAACAATGATAATTTAATTGATGAGTTCTAACGACAAATGGTAAAAAAAGTGTCTTTGAGAAGTCTTTTTCAAAAATTCCTCTTCATAAGAGCAGCTCGTCAGATATTTAGCTTGTAACATTAGCACCAACATATTTACTAAATCAGGTTTAGGTCTCATGAGTCCACCTCTGTCAATGAACTTTAAATAATCACATCTATATTTTTCCAAAAAGTGGAAGACGAGATAAAAATCAGAGACTATTATACCTGATAATGACCGGTGTGACTGGTCGAAATCGATCGCCATTATAAGATCTTTTATATATATTTACCGTCTGTAAACATATACAGTATAAGTGTAAATATATCGAATAGTGTTGGAAGACGTTTTATTATTTCAACCTGAATATCATTACCAGCACGTATAATGCTAATCAAGAAGTTATTTAGAGATAAAAATAAACAGGAGATAGAGAGGACTTCCGTTCCCACGGATTCTTGGCGCCTCCCGCAAAAATGTACAGGCATTAAATTATATTTTAAAACATTTCATTTATCTATATAAATTGTAACTGAAATCAAACTTCTTACTTGGCACATTATTTTATCAATGTAGCAGGGGTGGACTGAGCCGCCGGGACACCGGGAAAATTCCCGGTGCGCCCTCCCTATCAAGGCGCCCCGGCGCCTCTAGGACAAGATTTTTTCATTATAAGGAATTGTGAAATATTTTATGAAAGTTCAATATTTGTGAATTTTTGTTTTTCCTAGAACTGTTAATGTGTTTGCACTTCATGACTTGAACATAATAGTCTACGTTTATCTTCATATAAATTAAATGTTCAACTTCGATAAATTGCTTCAACTGGGAACTCTTTCGTGTAGCAATGACTCGACATAGTTGGCTAACCTGGGCGGCGAAACAGCTGTCAGCCTGGGCGTGACCATTGTGACGTAGTACAATTAAAGGTCAATCCCAGGGGGATGATTTTGTTAAACCTTACACAAAGTGTATATTTGTTTTTATTATGGAATATGTACAATTTCGAATATAAATACGCGTATTAAAACAACTCTTGTAATCCATTATTTTAATAAATCGACAATTTTGACAGGTTAGGAACGATGCGTTATTTGCATTTTGCAGAAACTATGCAGTTTCCAGACAATCTTCGTTGTAATGACTTTCCTGATGATTGTTTAGCACACCACTCCACTTACAGATTACCTGCAAACCAAGGATCTTGACTATGTTCAAGCATTGAGGCTAGTAAGCTGCACTTAGGAAAAAAGGCGCCTTTAGGGTTTAAAAGGTGCTAGGTCCAAGTTTGTCGATGCCTTCAAAGCTGCAGAGGTCTTCTTCACTGAAATAACGAACAAAATCGAACACTTGTCCGGTACAGTTCCGAAAATATCGAAGAAATCATCATGGAAGCAAAACTGCCTGGGGTGAGAGTAGGAAAAAGAAGAAAACGCCGGGGGAAACTTCATCAGGAGACGTGGCCTAATTGAGGACATGCAGCAATCGCCGATTTGAAGTAACCGTTTTTAACTGTGTTATAGATCAAGCTGTCAAATGTACGAACGAAAAGTTTTCAGCAAAACAAAGTCTATGTTTAGATTTAAAATATTTTGATCCCAAGCGGTTTAACAGAATTGCCATTAACTCTTCTAGCTTTCAAAGGATAATAGAATTAGTTACCGATTGCAAGGGGGGAAACTGGAAGAGGAATTAGTATATTTTAATCACCGTGTCATCACCAGTTGTCGAAGCCGGTAAACATAACAGAACCAACCGATAATTTTGAAGGTGAGCTCTCGGAAGAAGAATTGGTTTCCAACTTAAATGATGACGAATAAAGAGATCCAAACGATTTGCAGTATATTCAGTGTAAACGTGGTAAAAATGAAACACTTGCTTCAAGTGTGAATTCGACGTCTTACTTGAGTAATTGAGTACAATGTTTTTGTTTTTAGTGCTGTACACGAACCTTTTCTTTAAGTCTCTTGACATTACCAGCCACCCAAGTGTCATGTGAACGGCCCTTTGCAAAATTAAAATATATCAAAACAAGGCTCCGTTCCAATCATGACTCACTGATGACCACCTTCAGACCTTATTTCTCATGAACATGGAAGGAGATATTCTTGTCAAGATCAAGAATTATTAGATAATCGACAAGCTGAGTGAGAAGAGTGAACAATTACGAAGACTTCTTCACGTATAAACTGTTGGTATGTTGACTTAACTTTTATGGGCAGCAATATAAACAAACAGTAATGTAAATAAAATATGTTGGTTTTGATAAAGATAAAAACTACGGCTTTCAAGTTTAATATTTGCCTACAAAGCCTTCAAATGCTCATTGTAAAGTTATTTTTACTTTCATTCGTTTGATTTTGAATATCAGTTTATATTGTTTATTGAAAATTAAGAAGTTACTGTTTTAACACTAGTTTGATTTACTGTATTTTACAAACTATAGTTATACACTTCTATAAATACATTGTAAATTGTTTAAATTTTAAGGAATTCTGTTATTATAATCATTAGAAATAAAGATCACAGAATCCATATTTTTTCACAACTTTTTTTCAACTATGTCATTTTCAAGTCTATTTAAACTATAAACTCTTTAGTTTTTTTTTTTAATATTGTAAGGTTACAATTTTAATTGCTAGAAAATTATATGATAGTCGAAATATGTATAATAAATGTCCTTTATTATATAAATAATAATAATAATGCCATATATGTATGTATATATATATATATATATATATATATATATATATATGTATATATATATATATATATACATATATATATAGTATATATATATATATAGTGTATATATATATATATACTAGCTGTTGCCCGTCACGGCTTCGCCCGTGATTGAATTTATTTTATAGGTAATAAATTCTTTTTAAAGAGCAACAAAATCTTTCCTTAAGAATGACATTGAAAAAAATGAATTAGTGTGAGTGGAGCTCTGAAGGAATTTCGCAAAACCTGTTCTTAGTGAGAAAAGGTTTCTTCAATAGAAAAGGTCCTGAGAACCTATGAGCAAATAGGAACGACCATGTCAAATTTCAAACCCGTAGGCCCTATAGTCATTTTTAAATCATGTGGGCGGAGCCCTTAAGAACGTCAAAAACTATATTTGCAAAACCATTTCGTAAGGTGAGCACCTGTTAGCAAAATGGAACATCCACGTTAAATTTATACTCTCTGGGATCTATAGTAATCTTGAGGTTCTATAGGGCGGAGCCCTGAAAAAAATTTGCAAAATTATTTCTTAGTGACCTCTTATGAGCAAAGAGGAACGTCCATGTCAAATTTCAACACCGTAGGCCCTCCAGTCATTTTTAAGATATGTAGGGTGGAGCCCTAAAGAACTTCAAAAACTATATTTACAAAACCATTTTGTAGTGAGCACCTGTTAGCAAAACGGGCATCCACGTTAAATTTATCCCCCCCTAGGATCTATGGTAATGTTTAGGTTCCATGGGGCGGAGCCCTAAAGGAAATTTGCAAATTTATTTCTCACTGAGCACCTATGAGCATTTGAGCAAAGAGGAACGTCCATGTCAAATTTGAACCCTGTGGACCCTAGAGTAATTTTCAAACCTGTGAGCGGAGCCTTAAAGAATAAAAAAAAAAAAAAAAAAAAAAATATTTGCAAAGCCTTTTCTTAGAAAGTACCTATTAACAAAGAGGAACGTGCGATTCAAATTTAATCCCCGGAGGCCCAAAAATAATTTTTAAGTCCAGTGGGGTGGAGCCCTAAAGAACTTCGAAAACTATATTTGCAAAACCGTTTCTTAGGGATCACTCATGAGCAAAAAGAAACATGCATGTCAAATTTTAACTTTGGAGGCATTAAAGTAATTCTGAAGTCCAATGGGGTGGAGCCCTAAAGTGCTTCAAAAACTATTGGCCTACTTGTAAACTGTTTCTTAATAAGTATCTATAAGTAAGTAAAATCATGAATGTCAAATTTCAACACATAGGCTACACAGTAATTAATTGTGAGCTTCTGTGGGGCGGATCACTAAAGGGGAGAGTTCAAAGCGCTTTTTTATTGAGTACCTAAGAAAAAAGAGATCACTCCGAATTCCAACCCCGCAGGTTTCTAATTCGTATTTAAATTTGGCCATATGGATACCGTTATATTGAAACTTCAAAGGCCTGTGGGGCGGAGCCCTGAAGGAATTTCTCAAAATCGTTTCTTAGTAAGCAACTAAAAGGCAAGACGAACCTGTGTTTAAAGTTGCAAGTAAATACGTTTGGTAGTTCCTGAGATTTTGTGACGAGTCAGTAATCACTTCCCGTCAGGTTTAGCTTGTTCACTGAGCTCACTTGCCGAAATTCTATAATATCCTATAGTTTTCTAAATACCAATCTTCTCTCAATAATTTCAATGAGAACAGCTGTTTACAAAATTAATATTCCTAAATGTAATCATATGTTTTAATACAAAAATGTTGCTTCCATAAGAATAACATGGTAACTTTGAAGACGTGTGGGGCGGAGCCCTGAAGGAATTTTGCAAAATCGTTTCTTAGTGAGCACCTAAGGGACAAGATGAACCTATGTTCAAAGTTTCAAGTAAATCCGTTTGGTAGTTCCTGAGATTTCGTGATGAGTCAGTGAGTGGGATTTCGCTTATATATACTGTATATATATATATATATATATGGCGCCCCTCCTGTACCCATTCCACCGCCCTTTTCATAGTGTCAGTCCACCCCTGAATGTAGGTAGCAATAATGTCCATAGTCTGAATATGACATTTGTTTTGTTTAATAATTTTGTTGTTGTTGCGCAGTTCAGAACTGTACAATAATAGCGATTTTTATTTATATAATTTACTGCGTTCACGGAAAAGTTACTGAATTTTACTAGTCAATAAAAAAGTCCCAGAAGCTAAGGCATATGAATTTTTAAAAGCGAATATAAACTAGCAAGCAGTAAATATTTTTTTTAAAGTTTTATATCTACTTGTTTCTTCAGATAAATTGTCTATTTATTCCAATATTATAGAACATAGAGCACTGGAATTTAAAAAAAACAATAGGGGTTGAGGTAAGGAAAACAATGATACCACTCAAAAGGTTTGAAATCAAAATATGTGAGCGTTATGAGCGCGTAAAGCAGTTTCTCCCATAAGAGCGCATGTTAAAGTCGGCCTCTTTCCGCGCAGCGGCAGCGGGAGTGGTGGGAGTATGCAGGCCCGGAGTTATCGTAGGCCCCGGCGAAGCACGTTGAACTGAGGATGACAAAATATTCCATAACGTATACAGAGGATGCCCTTTAATTTGCAACTTCAATCATCAAAATCGGATCATAAATAAAAGAGTTTTGCTGCTAACAAGAAATTCCTTACGGAATTAGTAAGATAGAAGATTGACGAGAAAATCTAAAAAATCTAGTTTAACAGCAGTAGTAAGTAAACACAGACACTAGCGAGAACATCACTGTCCATTCATACCAAAGAAGTTAGGCCTATGTTAAACCATGGAGGACGCTTATTAACGAACTGCAACCAATAATTAACAAGCCTAACCAGTAAAAAGTATCCAAACTAAACTGCTCGATTTCGAGCAACAAGTACACTAGTTTTTTTTTAAATGTTGTAACAGTGGAAATAGGCTTGTAGATTGCAACAACCGGGCAAGTATCAGACGGGAAAACACAAGCTCTCAGACAGTTAATGATTACTTTAACCCACGTTCCCGCCACAAAATCAACACTTTCGACAAAATCATCAACTGTCATAGGTTTATTAATTTTTCGTATCCTCGTTTCTAAGAGATCATTTAACAAATATTTATATTTGGAGTAATAATTAGTTTATTTTATAAATATGTTTAACTATATTATATTCAGAAAAGTTTTATGTGACGTGGAAATTTGGTGAAAACTAGTCGGGTTTCTAAATTAAAAGAAAAGAATAAAATTAAAAGCATTTATGTTAATTAAGTGGTATAACGATTTAAAATTACAATAACCGATGTTGTCGTTAGTAATTTGTATGGCAAGAGCAATCACTTACTTACGAGTAAAGCCATAGAGTGGTTACAACCGGTTTTTTCTTTCACCGCGTTTATGATCTTATTTAATACCAGTTGACACTTGCGCTGAATCAGCTAAAAAACTGATCTCTTTGTTTAAATTAAACGCCCAACGCGTCGGATTACCGCAAATTTGTTTACGCTTATTTGTAAGAGGCTTATATTTCATGGCCTATAGTCATGGGTTAAAAGTGTACATGGTTAATTTATTTATTTTAGCCCCCTGTAAAGTAAAGGGGCTTCAGAAATTGCACCTCCGCCCCGAAGGGTTGGATGCGGGTATATAATTGTTTGGTGTCAGCAAACGTACCCTCACTTACGATCCTCGGGCAGTTCGCTCCCCAGACAAGGATGGTGAAACGAGCAAGACTGGCTCAGGGGGGTAGTTCTGCGAGAACACCAACTTACGTACGAGAACCTATGGATTTTTAACGTTAATTAATAATTTTCGGGATAAAATAACATTAATTTCATAACTCAAAAGACATAAAATAGTTACAACAAGTCATATATTCTGCATATGAAAAGAAATGTTCACATAAATGTATTTAATTTAACGGGCTTCGAGTTGAAAAGAGCGGAGATGCGGTGGTGGCGCGATCATGTGACGAACGGTGGAACTGCGTCGGTAAGGCAGATCAGTAGTACTCGCCGTCACTACGAGCAGCTCTGGGGGCGCGATTGAGATCATAACAGACGACGAAACTTAAAAGTAATTATTGGGTTAATTAAAACATTGAGCTTTAGAACTGAATATAGTAAATCATGTTATGTTATAAAATATTGCACAGTACAATTTTAGGTTCAAGAAAAAAATATTATTAATTAATTGTATTTACAAATAGTAAAAAATGCAAACAGTTGACTTCCAATAAAGATTGTTATTTTTTACGACACTTTACACTGAATTCTTTTCAAGTTGATATAGGTTGAAATTCCATCAATAACTAAAAGTACATCTGTCACTTTACAGCTATCATTCGCAATGCAATTTCATGACGCCATAGGCACACTGGTAAATAATTTTACTTAACAACTTTTAACAAATGTTTCGAATGATGTCTAGACCTCTGAGAGCTTTGATGAAATATTTTTGCAAATGTCCTGATCAAAGTGTCGCCACTCAAATGTCTAAAGAAATAGGGAAACAATTACACTAAATTGATGTCATGACGAAGGGATTGAAGTTATCCAACTAAGAAACATTTATTAATTGTTTAAAGTAAGAATAAGCTAGCAATCTATTAATGGGAAAGTAGGTAGCATTTTTTGTCACTTATTAATGGACATGAATTGAGTCTAAATTAACCTCCCACCCCACCGAGAGAGCTGAGTTATACACGCTTGACGGTAAACAACAAGACGTAGCGCCTCGGCAGTAAACCGTTGCACTTCCCCAGCCCCAGCCCCAGCAGTATTGCAGCACAGATGGCGGCCGCGTTTCTTTTATTGAATCCCGCCGAGATTCCCCATACCCGCAACACATGCCGCCACCGCACGGGCCACTTCACAAAAACCCAATCCTGCACGGCGTTTCCCTGATCGCTGGCAGGATATTAAAATGGCGCCGCCGCCGCCACACCGCCGCCGCCGCGCCGCCGTCCGCGTTAATCTGATAGTAATGGCGGATGTGGCCGACCGACACTCGGCTGTGTTGTGTGTGACCGGCCAGAGGAAATCTACGCTTATGAGTGAAAATATCTAGGAGCTGTTAGCTGAAACAAAAGTAGGATTGCGGCTAGCTATGAGCCATGACATGACGTGAATGCTGCGACGTACCCACCACAATGAAAACCGAACTCGTATTTACGGTTCTCTAGCCAACAAGTCCTTTCCTAATCTATAGTTTTCGTAGCCAGGGTTGTACGAATTTTCAATCAAAACAGTTGTACCAATTTCACTAAGGTCAAATTGATCACAAAAATGATGTTTCTTATTTGATCTAAAAATGAAACTGTTATGGGATAAAGGGCGTTGATGTATATTTTACAACAGGTTTTCAAAGTAGTAAGACTATCCTACATAAAAACAAAGAAATATCATACAAGTAAAAACCAACCGATAAAAATTCTACAGAAAATTTCACAGCAAACCTATACACTCAAAACCCGCAAAGTAAACAGATAATTTTTATCATGATTTGCTGAATGCTAACGAGCCGGCGGGCGGCGGGAATAGTTTCAACGGCAATGTAATTGCTGCAATTCGACAGTGCAGTATTTATTTACCCGCAGATGATTGCCGTTACAGAATTGACCGGGTTCACAATCATTGGCCAATTATCATTTTCATTTTGGTAATTTTCATCTTCGTTGTTTCAACCTCATCCAATCGCGCTTTCAAATTTCCGAGTTCGCTTCTGCATTACAGTTCAATTAAAACTGTGATGCCAGCCTTAATGTACTTTGTTTCATTAGTTGTTAACTAAGCTTGCAACGCATAAGCTTGCAACCACCAAGGCTTCTTCGACGAGGAGATCATCGTTTCTGTCTTACAGTATCTTTGACATCTGATTGGTCTTTATAGAAACTATGACAGTCATTTGAATCGTCGGCCAATGTCTTAGCTTCCTTACCCCATGTATTAAAGGCGGATTTGCCAACGTCCTTAGAGCTTGATTTAAATTTATGAATATATTATGTGCTATAATTAAATAAAACTTATTCTGAAGCAAGGAATCTAAAATAAATAAAATCAAGGTAGGGGTCAAGACATGCAATGCCCTCTATGCACCAGATATTCTTTTGCACCTATGACATCATCATTATCATTACAAGTATTAGTAAATGGTGACGTCATATGTGCAAAAGAACACCTGATGCATAGAGGGTGTTGTATGTCTTGACCCCTACCTTCTCTTTATTTTATTTTAGATTCCTTGTTCTGAAGTAGGTACACATTGCACTTATAAAGTAAATACGTAAATTTCAACTATTACGTATTTGTACAGTAAATTTTCGTTAAAAATGTTTTATGCCTGAAACCGTCAGACAGGAACCTTTTAAAAATCTTTGCAATCCAACAATATTTTCACCCCGGCAAAACTGCACAAGTTACTGTAAATTCCAAGTACCTACGTATCCGTTAATAGAAACGCAGTAGAAATTAATCCTTTTATACAGCCTACACTATCAATTACAACTTTTTACTCAGTTTTAATATTCAGGTTAAACCCACCGGAGTATCCCGCCGGTTGTTATGGATCAACACTACCGCCAAAGAGACATCTCCGCTGGCGGAGAGCAAAGAAGTGCAATTAAAGTGGATGTAATTAGAAAATACAAGCATTAGCCTTTTATTACATCCATTTAAGCATAAACAGTACTTTTTCAAAAAATATTTTCATTGTAAACCCTTAAACTCATTTTAAAAACTGACTACCGGTAAATCTAGAAAAATATATAATATATATATATTTAGAGCCACAACAATACATTGCACACTAAATATTCTCTGTCACATTTACAATAACCGATCGACTAACCACCATTATTTCCACCGCAACATATAACATGCATGAGCCCGCCGGCATGTTTACCCGCCAAAAATCACGCTCGGCGGAGCGCGCCATAGAGTACATCGGTGTCCGCCACAGACACAGAGTATGTTTGATAGTGGCCATGATTGGAATCACCGGCCCAACAACACTATCGAATAATGTCCCGGCAATATTTGGCTTTAATATCCGCGCTAGCCGCAGGTAATTTATGCTCATCGCTCGGCCGCCGCGCGTTTTTCACCGGTCCGCGTGTGTTTGTTAGTTTAGTTTCAATATCCTATTCATATCCTGCCGCCCGTCCGACCGCCACGCGCATTTCCTATTTCATTCTACCGAAAAGAAATCGCGTCGAATCGAGTGTTGGCAGAAACCGTTTGTTTTCGGCGGTGAATGACGGTTTGGATTTACGTGTTGGTGACATTTATAGTTGAATAAGTTGAAATATATTATCGATGTGGTTTAGGTACCAAACTAGTTGAATGATCATCGGACAACATTTCAAAGAATAATGTTATCATTTCAGTTTAGATTATGGGTTTATTATATCATGCTAAATTAGCTCAACCAGCACGCAATCGTTCGGAATCATCACATTTCCATGTGAAACAAGCTTTCACGACTCAAAAGTATAAAATGTTTGGTTTCATCAACGGCATAAATATAATATAGTGTTTTTTAGCATTTATTTCAGTAATAGTAAAAGGGAGGGTTCAACTCGTATTCACTTATAGTCAAGATTTGCCACCTCATTATCGACTGAAAAATCAATACCTTTTTCGGAGCACGCTTTCTAATTTTTGTACTAAGCTAATTGCAAATGTTATCAGACTTTTAATGGCTGTATCAAGACTAATTACCAAAAAACATTACACTAATTGGCGGAAGGAATTGTTTTGCCCTGCGCATCTCTGTTCTGTACGGTATTGAAAGAGATCATGTCCATGGGTCATGATTACATAAGTTACTTGGATAAATATCAAACACTGTGTAGTTCTATCTCACTAAGTTTTCCGTCTGTCAGTGTTTATCTGTGTGTTTTTATTTATTTTTTATGTAAACATGATACAGTAACTTTAAAACGGCATATGACATTGTTTTGATAAGCAACTTCCTTTTTAGCTAATTTTTCATAAAACGTCAAGTGTCGGCCTTAAACCGTTTTAAATTGGTGGATGATTAAATATGTACCTATTTATAAATCAATTAAAAAATTAACACGAACAAATATTTTACATCCTATAATTTGTCTTAAATATTACCTCAAATCCAGCAACGCTTCGACTTTACCATCTGTTGAAAAATAAGCAAAGTAATTTAACTTTTTAATTTAAAAACACATACTGAAAGACAGACGAAAAATTACGCAAGATTGGACGATATACATTATATGACAAGTTGTTTGTATAGATCCAAGAAATCATCTCACTGAGTTTCGGAAGGGAGTTCCGATCGCCCTGTATGTTCTTGTCAACATTCTTGAATCATCTTTACTTGTGCTGTATTCTTCACATAAATCGCATGCACAAGTACCAAGTGGTACGAATAAATCTTTTTATCAGCTATATGACAAATTTGCATATCAAATACAGTGAAAAAGTAAAAGATACAAAAAATTTCAGGTCACATCAAATAAGAACAACTCAGAACATTGTCACGCTATACAAATCTTTCTAAATCACATTTAGAGTGAAATCTTTACAGTAGCGATAAAATAACTATAAACAACAGACCGCAGACAGACGCGTCAACATCGGCGGCGGTGGCATTAGTTGTGTTGTGTGTGTGGATGATGTCAAAGAGAGACGGGCCACAAAGTAATGCAGTAATGCGGCAGTTGTCCAAACTAGCCCCGGCCCCGGCCGCGTTTGACGCTGACGCTATCACCGCGACGCGACACCTGTTGACTGCCGCCGCCGCCGCCGCCGCGCACCACCCGACCATCAGCAATAGTGCCGAAAATACTGTATAAGTATGTTAAAAGTCATAGATCGCTTAAATGCCAATTGTTTATTGATATTTGTTTTCCAACATCTTAACTTGTCTTTTCGTGACTAGTTTTAAAAAGTTTACTGTATTTATTTTTATTAAAATACTGAACACGCCTTGAGAAATACACATACTAAATGATATTTGCACAATATTATTAAATTTAACAGTAAGCCCAACAATATTTCATTAAAATACTGTCATTAAGTACGTAAAACACGAATATTGTGGTTACATTATTTGCCAACAATCGTGTTATTTCGTGTTTTATGAATTTTGTCTGTTTCAAAAAAAAAAAAAAAAAAAAAAAAAAAAAAAAAAAAAAAAACTTGTCAGGTTCCACAAAGTAAAAAAAAGGGAGTAAGCACCCAACAACCTCACCTAAGACCTGGAGTTCAGAAATACAGGATAAATTTGAGGGCGGGCTCAGCAGCCGGCGCGCTCCGTCGCCGTTTTAAGAGTCATCTTCACCTATGATCCACTAGCGCATTGTTGCCCAGTCGGCAATGTTAACCATACGGCTTTTAAGAGTCATGTTCACCTATGATCCACTAGCGCATTGTTGCCCAGTCGGCAATGTTAACCATACGGCTTTTAAGAGTCATCTTCACCCCTGGGCCAGCCCATTGTTGCGCATTCGGCAATGTTAACCATACGGCTTTTAATGCAAAACATGGTCTTGTATTCCAGTATTCCCCTGTTTCGGACGCCGTTTTTCAACCGATTTTCTTGAAACTTGGTAAGTGTTTAATTGAATACAGTAGTTATATTAGGTTTTTCATACCTCGAAATTTTGATAATTTAACAAATATTACTCTCTGTGACGTCGCAAAGTAACTCGATTTTCCTTAGTAATATTTCAAAATTTTAGTAAAATTTTCAAAATTTCGAGGTATGATAAACCTAATATAACTATTCAACTAAACACTTACCAAGTTTCAAGAAAATCGGCTGAAAAACGGCGTCCTAAACAAAGGAATACAATACCATGTTTTAGCATAAAAGCCGTAGATTAACATTGCCGACTGCGCAACAATGGGCTACTAGCCCAGGGGTGAAGATGACTCTTAAGAGTCTGCAGTACCTCCACCACTTTGCTATTTTGTCCCATAAGATCAATGTTAAATTCAAAACTTTAGAGTGAGTTTTTTTTATCCGAAAATTTCAAACTTGATGTCATTTTAAATGTTACCACAGTACAGTATCTCTCGTTTTATGTGATAGAAAATTAATTTAAAAAATTATCCAATCGAATAACAAATAAATAAATAAATATTAACACCTATTTTAAACCATTTTTAGGAGGTTTATTAAAAAATTTATCCACGTCGTATTAACCATCATACAATTATGGTGAACATATTCAAGTTTCACGCGAATCCGATGCAAGATTATCGAGATAAAGTGTTCAAAGCAAGAAAAAAGTAGTCCTACTCATAAAACAGCGGCGGCTGTAGTAATCGCGCCGGGCTGACTCCAACCGCCCCTCAATTTTTGTGTTACTTAGAAATAATTAGATGTCGTTATTTCTTAAATTGTAAACTATAAATGACCACGGTAATAGAAACCGCGACTTCTTGAACCAAATTCGAAAACGCTGCCAGTCCCCAATCGCCCTCCGGATGTGACCAACTCCGACGTCAGGACTGATGAAATCCGATGAAAGCAAAACTGTACGAATAGTATCCAATTTAACTGACAGCGGCGTTTCTTTCCGCTGTGGTTTTCAATACCACATGTAATACTGTAACACGACACATTTCAATATTACGAAAACGAATTTCACGAAATGCCGCGCTGAGCCGATCCACGCCGAGCAATGAACGGTTAGCGCTGGGCGTAATCCACCAAGAGGAGACGGTAACTTAAAATACGCATTTCCCGTATGGGCTGGCATAAGCCGAAATGGATCCGCAGTGATTGGCGGATCGCGGCGATCTCGACGCAAAGCAAAGTCCACCCGAATGATGGAACATCTCGATAAGCCTCCATTTAGACAACTATTGACCGATCCGCATGCAACAATTATAACTATTAGCTCCGCTGTAGCGTGGCCGGTACTCAATTTGTATTAATTAATCAATCAGCTTAACACTTTGTCTAAAAGCTACTTGTGATAATGTTGGGTCCGCCATTACCGCCATTACCGGTAATCAGCCAGTGATTGATTCAACACTCGTCAAACGCGGGCACCTCGGCACCTGCGTCACATACATCCACATCCTATACATCGCACCGGAGAGCGCGTACGTGGACCGTGTCGTGCCGTGCACGAGGAATGTCGCGCATTGGGGTGAGGAGGGACGAGGGAATGTGGGATTTAAATTGAAAAAATGCGACGTATTTCGTATTTTATTGTGAATCACTTCAACACAGTAAGGAGTAAAGTACAAAAAAAACACTCTTGATAAAAAAGAGACTTAGACAAAGTACTGCTGTGTTTGAGTTTAGAGCATTACAAACTCATCACATTCTGAAAAATTATGTTCATGCATGAACAAAAAACGTGTCATGACTGCATTGTGCATGAGTGCACTGTGTAAATATTAACGTCTATTAATTAACAGTGTTATTGTTAGATTTTTAGTTAAGCATTTTTATTGTCTAATATAAAGATGTAAAGTGTACGATCGTAGGATGTCGAAATTGAATGGATGACACATTTTTCGTTTCGCTATACTCTGATTTGTTCGAATAGTTTTTATTAATAAAAAAAACAAAGCAAACACATTCCACTAATAAGAAACCTACGAAACATCAAACGAATTGGTCATGGCTAGAACGAAATAATCAAAGACAATTTAAGCAAGTAAATAATAAATTTCAACAGCTAATGATAAATCGGCAAACAAGACTATATGACCCCAATAATAATAAATTTTTTTCTACAAAATCCTACCCTGTGAGGAAAAAGGGTGATTTTTTTAAAGTTCCTAAATGTACTAAGAAGTAGGTACTATAGTTTGGAGCTATGAGAAGAGTTATATAATTTTCAAAAAGGTTAGTTGGCGAAATACACACCAGTAGGGAATTAATTCAACCAAGAGCTTTGTAACACTTTTGTTATCACAAGCCAATGTAATCGGTAATTTATAAATCTCTCGATATTAGTCGATGTAACAACACTCGAGATGGAGCACGCGCGTCAGGTGTACGTGATTCACGCTGAGCGTACTAATCATCACGTGCACCTTTTATTAACATTTAATCATTACAAAATGTTGTATTGTTTTGAAACATAAATGAATATCGTCTTTATTTTGGAGCGGTTTCGACAGAAGTTGATTTTAAAAACAACTTAGGCCAACAACTAATAAATTAAGGAAAAGATTTTTTTACTAACAAAATGTAATCCAACAGAATTCTGTACACAATTTTTTTAATGCTGCACGGGTGTTTTTGTCATTCCTTAAGACGCGTGAGCATTTCATTGTATACTTTAGGCCGAAATAGTAAAATCACCTCTCATGGCTAGCACACGTATCGCGAGGCAGCTCCAACCGTGTCGTAACATCTTGTCCCAGGTAACATCTTGTCCCAGTAACATTTTGTCCTAAATTCCTCAGATGCCCAACTCTCTACCTGCTCCCTAGTAACATTCTGTCCCAAAAATTATTTGACAGGTCTTCCTTCCCTTAATTGAGCATATGCCAATGAATTCAGAATGTTATTTTCGTCTTCTGCATTTTCGATCAGTTGAATTTCTTGGTAATTATTGCGCTATACGAGTTACTACGGATTCAAAACATTTTTAAATTATTGAAAATTTCCTAGAGCTTCTTAGTTTAACATTAAGTAAAATCTATATCAAAGAACCACAACAGTTGTGTGTCAACTAGGATTAAACAGAATATGTATATTATTCGATTTTTAATTATTGTGTTTCGGCCTTTGTAACGAAATATACTATTATTAACCACATGATATTTTCCTGACATCTGGATTTTAAACGTGTTAATAAACAGAAATACCTCGCATATTTTGTCGTGTAAGACCAGGACTGGGGAAAACTGATGTAATGTAATAGACAACGGCTGTTTCATTAGCGGGTAAATCGATGTAAAAATTAGTATCCAAAACGTCACAAGCCTGATCAGCTGGTACATGTTATTCTTATAGACATCAGATTGATTACGTCACCGGCCTGATTCAAAAGCGGCATTTTCCAACATCAAAGGAATGAAACAGCCCTTAAAAATGTTCAAAATGTTAAAAATGTTCAGCGGATGTAAAGAGCAAAAAAAGTTCATATTGAATTTTCACTTCCAAATGAATGTACAGCCTTTCATAGTAGGCCTACAATATCCTATACTCTAATACGAGTAAGGTATGTTTGTATGTATGTATATATGAATGTATGTTTGCACACGTATCTCAAAATCGGCACGAACGATTTTCTTAAAAAATTGTGCAAATAACTTAGTTTTGGGATGAAAATAATATAAATACAGGAAAAATCTTAATTCGTAATAATCATAAATTGACGTTTTAATCTTTTAACATTGGTCGAATGGAGTTAAAAAACAAAACAAACAAAGAAACAAACAAACAGTGAAAACAGCGAAATGAACTGTCAAAGTGTAAATATGTGGTTTGCTATTGCAAGCCAGTTAGTAAATTATAAAACTGTACTATAATAACAGAAGTTTAAGATCTTACTTGATATTGCTGATTATGAATATTGACATAAATAAAAGTTATGTAAAAGTATAAAACAATTATTTTAGTTTGTAGAATTGCAATTACATTTTAAAATAAAACAATTCATAACTTTTTTGAAATAAGCTGTTAGTCAAATAGGTAGATTCCCTGTGTTACAAATTCAACATGTGGTTCAACAAATATACACCGGAGTGCAGAACCCGTAGGCCTACAATGAAATAGTCTGAAAGGCGAGTGAGCGAAGCGAACGAGCTCGTCTTGGTTTTGAACAAATCTTTTGCTACTTGTTACTTTAGCGCACTGTCTGTAACTGATATTACAATACAGAATTGTTTAAGTGTTTACCGAGAAAATGCTCGGCCCCCAGGTACCTAATGTTTAAATAAATAACAGTTATGTAAAAGTATAAAACAACTAATCAATTTGTAGAATTGCATTTGAATTTAAAAACAAAAGCTTTAGTAAGAACGATGATAAGGGCTGTTAACTTAATAATTAGAATCCACGTGTTTCAACATGGGTTTCATAATGAGTAACATGGTGGTCTCACAAGCCCGGCTATTTCGCTGTTGTCTTGTGTTCGGACTCTCAAAATACAGCCGGCGGCTGTGAAATGGAACCGATTTCTTGGAGTTTAGCCGTCCCGTGTGTCCACGACCTTTGGCGCTATTTTGACACGCACTACCGAATTATAGGCTATACACGGTTGTCAAGGAGTTAATTTTTGTAACTATTAAATAACACCGTAATTTTAATCTGCGTCCCTCCCAGGCCGGTGCTCCATGCGGCCGCATGCCGCTCGGACTTGATCAGCTCTTACTACCTGAGCTGCGTTCCTCAACCCTTGTCAAATTTTCGTTGGGACAAGATGTTACCTCGTGAGCTGATTTAATCAACTGTAAAAAAGATTGGGACAAGATGTTACTGGTTTTCCAAGAAATTCGAGTTAGGACAAAATGTTACTGGGACAGAATGTTACCGAACCGCTCCAACACAGCATCCTGTCTCGTGCAATAGGGTCGCACCTCAGAGCAAGTGTTCAACTTTTCTCTAAAATACTAAGATTTGCCAGAAATCATTTTGTAGACAACCGCAGATTTACGAAGGGCACGGACATCAGGTAAAGGTAATAGTCCTAAATTGTGACGTGCACCAAGAACATGTTCTAATTTTCTCAGGCCACAAAGAAATCTGACAATCATATTCTACACTCTCTGAACATGTTCAATCACTTTACATGACTCCTACAACCACGCCATTGTCTTACACAGGAAGACAGTGTACAAAGGCTCACTAAAGGCCTTGAATGAGTGTTTGTCGCTTGGGAGGAAAGGCGTCTGTACGGGACTCTCCGTAGGGATACAGTTTTTTGCACTTGAAACTCATGTGACCTTTAAAGTTTAAACTGGAGTAAAAAACCCAATAATATTCATATTCCAGTAGAGCTACCCTTCCTACGGATATCTTCGTAACATCAATGTTTGCTGCCAGGAAAATGTAGAAAGGTATTTCTCAATATTGAGTTTCGCCCTATGGTTGGTTTCCTGACTAATTGTGAAATAATTTACATCTACATTCGACAGTTGAACAAATCGTGCAGCCTGAAGAGTCGTATTAGCATTACTCACTAAGCATCAATAGTTTATGAGTATATCCTAAGGTGTTGAATAGAGTGGCTCATTAGTGGCAGCGAATATTATTGTAAATAGAATAGGCACGAGAGAATTGCCTTGTAGAACACCTTATAAAGTACTGAGATAGGAAATTCAGTGCCAGGTTTGGCCTACTGTTTTCTACCACTTGAATAAGAAGAAAACTTAGTAATTGCTTTAGACCTATAACAACAAAATACAACCTCGTCAGTGACAAAGTACAAACTACCAAGTCAAAGTTCGTGGACTTTACTGAGTTCTTAATAAGGTTGATTATCATCAAATATGACACAAGGTAATGGATCAGTGACGTTGCTGGGCTACTCGGAGTCGGTACTCACTTGTGGCCGTTCCTGGAGGCGAGGTGCAGCGGCGTGTGGGGGAAGGTGAAGGGCGGACTGGAGCCCTGGTTGCTGAGGTAGGGCTGCAGCAGCTCGGGGTGCGTCCGCACTAGCAGCTCCACCGTCTCCAGTCTGCAACACAACATTCGAGGGCGCTATAATAGACGGTAGTTGAATTACCACGAAATACAATTCATAGCAGGGATATCGGGCAGGAAAAGTCTTTCTGTTTCTACTGAAAATGTCAATCCTGATAGACAACAACTGAAAAGATCTTTACATGAAAAAAACTTTAGTCTAGAAAAACTTTAGTCTTTTCTACTAATACTACAAATATTTATAGGCGATGACAGGGAGATGTGTGGTGATACCGATGGAACAAAACCGGTTAATCTGGACACGAATTATTTTTTTATACTGATAAGAGTGGTAGTGGAACCCCGACACTGATGAACGATAACAAGGTGATCTTGACACGACAGATTTCTAGTTTATACTGATAAGACCAAGTGAAAATCTGATATTGATGGACGATAACGTGGTGACCTGGATATGAAAGATTTCTGGTTTCTACTGATATGACTGAGTGAAAATATTATGCTGGTGGGTAATAACATGATAAATCTGGATACAAAAATTTCTAGTTTCTACTCATAATACTGAATGAATACCTGATACTAATAAATGATAACATGTTGATCTGGAAACGAAAGATTTCTAGTTTCTACTGATAAACTGGTAGTGAAAACCAGATATTGTACTGATGGACAGCAACATGGTGAACTGGACACGAAAGATTTCGAGTTTCTACTGATAAACTGATAGTGAAAACCAGATATTGTACTGATGGACAGCAACATGGTGAACTGGACACGAAAGATTTAGAGTTTCTACTGATAAACTGATAGTGAAAACCAGATATTGTACTGATGGACAGCCACATGGTGAACTGGACACGAAAGATTTCAAGTTTTTTACTGATAAACTGATAGTGAAAACCAGATATTGTACTGATGGACAGCAACATGGTGAACTGGACACGAAAGATTTCGAGTTTCTACTGATAAACTGATAGTGAAAACCAGATATTGTACTGATGGACAGCCACATGGTGAACTGGACACGAAAAACTTCGAGTTTCTACTGATAAGACTGGTACTGATTGAAAGAAGAGGGGAATCTGTAACTACGAAAGATTTCTCACTTCGACTTATAAGACTGAGAAATGAGTGATACTGATATAGGCCTACTATAGCAGCTCGACCTGGTCAAGAGACTTCTCGTTACTACTGATAAGACTGATAGAGAGAAACCAGTGGGATAACAGGGGGATGTGGTCACGAAGATTTTGCGTTTCTACCCGCCTTTTCGAAAGACACAGTTAAATAGATTCTATTTAGCTCCTCAGCAATTCCGTGATGTACGATTAATTTGATATTGGACTCATTGGGAAAAGTTGTGATTTATCTACGACTAATGTGGGAAAATAAGCAAACAAGATAACTTTGGGTGTTCTTTTTCATACAAAAGCTCTACAAAAATATTCTACCTTTATTGCATTCTGCACTTGGATAGATTTCAAAAATTTTCGGGGGATTGTGGTCACACCATATTATCGTTTATACTTATAAGACTTAAACTGAATGACGATAACAGAGGATAGGGTCACGCAGACTTCTCGTTTTTAATAATCAGACTAAAGATAGGCCTACTGACAAACGAAGATAGGGGGATCTGTGGTCACAAAAGATTTCTCTATTCTGTCGATAAAGGTTGATGAAAGGCCGAACCTAGAAGATAACATGCGAATCAAGACACATAATATTTCCCACTTCTACTGACAAGACTAATGGTAAAATACCAATAATGATAGGCAATAAAAGGGGGATGTGGTTAAAAAAGATTTCTTGTTTCTATTGAACACTGAAAAGGGAACACTAAACTACCCTCAAAAGACTGCTAAATTAATAATAATCAATAATCGGATTCAGAGGATTCAGATCAAAAGAGTTTGGAAATATTAGTAAGCTCAATCCATGGAATTGGCATATCAATCGGATTTTGGATCTACATCTCATCGCCAAAATATTAGCAGGATTATGAACCAAGGTAAAATTAATGAGCGTCGTCAAGCCTAATTGCTATTGCAAATTATTACGTTAAATGAGTATTGCTAGCAAGTTCAAAAAATAGCAGTAAAAGTGTAAATTATATAATATAACAATATTTATATAGTCTAGAAAAAGAAAATGTTCAAACAATCAAAATCTAGTCACGAATGGTGCCCTTCAAGAAAGAGAAATAGGTCAAATACTCATTAAACAACAAAAGGCAAGTGCCCGTTACACTCTTCCCAAAGCAGTCCCCTTTAACCTCAATATAGCGATCTTATGAAGAAAATAATGTGTTGTACATCCATGATCCATGTGTAATGGTGTTTTAAAAAGTTAACCAGAGTATTTACGGAGGGAATTTGTAATAAACGCCGCCGCGGCGAGCCGGGTCAGTATCGCGCACACCGGGACCGGGCGACGGTTACATTATTGTAATCATGCGGGCGGAGTGATTAGAATGGTAATCATAGTAATCCATATGATTACATAAATAAGTAATAGCCTCAGCACACTGACACTGATTACCAAGCTGAATCTGCTGATGCAAATACAGGATATTGCATCCGATCAGCAAGACTCCGAATACATATTGTAATCAGGGGCAGCGCTGCGGAACGGTTGAGAAAATAATTATACAACGGCATTTGAGGAAGAGGGGCGTGGTAATAGAACATTTCATATAACTTCCATATAGTACCGTGAATATTTCAAACAAACAGGCTTATTTTCAACCAAAAAGTCATAAAATGGACTCGCTAAAAGGAAGAGCCTGTAATCTACTTTTCAATTGAAATCAAATTAAGGGTATCAATTCAACAAAAAAAACCGTAATATTAGTGAACAATTGAAAATTTGTCCCTTTCCTTTACTGCAGGTCATTTAAGATTTGATATGGTGTAGTAACAAATCAATGAAGACAGCAACTAAACTACTTAGAAATGTTGCATTAGAAAACTTGTTTATTTCGTACATTTGCATGGAGGCTCATCGTAATTAAGTCAGAAGTTAATCAGGTTTTAATCAGCTATTTAACTGGATGGCAAGGTATACTCAACGATCACATAATACAACATCACATTGGTCTTATTTGATCGTTGGTTATACTTCAAATATACCATTTCTTTTGCGTTTCATCCCTATAGCTCTACTAATCGGCATCAGTAACAATTTCAACTGAATTTCTCTGAATTGGCTTTTTTCTGGGTGCGTTCTGGCGTTCTCTGACTTAAACTTCCTCTACTTCGTGGTTGAATCAAGAAAACTTGCCACGAAAATATTTATGCGTTTAGTAGATTTAAATTTTAACCATAAAGTTCGAAATGCACATACTGTATTATAACTTACTTTTTTTCTTAAATTACTAGACATAAATTTTTCTACATTTGTCAGATAAAATCCTTTTCATAATGCTTTCATAGCAGGTTCTGTGACTGAACCACATGACCTGTCTACTGTATTTTTACTGATAACCAATCCGATATAAGACGACGGTTAAGTGACGCGAGCTAATCAGTACGTTCGCTGATAAGAGCGACGCGGAGCCGGTAGGGTGGACCGGTTGACGATCGCCGTTGCACAGGAGAATCGCGAGGGCGTTGAATCACTCCGCTCTAGTCTGCAAGACGAGGAAGACGTCCTGCTGCGCCAATGGTGGCTGGTGAACTTAGGATCGTGAACAGGGTTCCGCTGCACCGAACGGTCGATCCCGGTCCTCGGCCCTCAATCGGTTGCAGTGATCCACGAAATGTGCTTTAATTATCATCTGACATTTCCTTTTTCCTTTATTATTCGGTTTATAGTTACTCATATTGATGGGAGTTTTCGCAAGCATGCTCTTATATATCATCCTAATTAGGTTATATTACTGAGGAATGTTCATACCACCAGAGCATAAACAAGCCGTACCAAAACGATAAGTAGCCTACGAGCGACTCACCTGCCGTACTGGGCGGCCAGGTCGAGGGCAGTCTCGTGGCGACTGTTGCGGATGGTCGGGTCGCACGAGTGCTCCAGCAGCTGGCTGACCACGGCCGTGTGGCCGTACTGCGCCGCGCAGTGCAGCGCCGTCTCCCGGTCCTTGGTCTGCAACACACAATCAACCATCAACACTACTGTCTCGTGGCGACTGTTGCGGATGGTCGGGTCGCACGAGTGTTCCAGCAGCTGGCTGACCACGGCCGTGTGGCCGTACTGCGCCGCGCAGTGCAGCGCCGTCTCCCGGTCTTTGGTCTGCAACACACAATCAACCATCAACACTACTGTCTCGTGGCGACTGTTGCGGATGGTCGGGTCGCACGAGTGTTCCAGCAGCTGGCTGACCACGGCCGTGTGGCCGTACTGCGCCGCGCAGTGCAGCGCCGTCTCCCGGTCCTTGGTCTGCAACACACAATCAACCATCAACACTACTGTCTCGTGGCGACTGTTGCGGATGGTCGGGTCGCACGAGTGTTCCAGCAGCTGGCTGACCACGGCCGTGTGGCCGTACTGCGCCGCGCAGTGCAGCGCCGTCTCCCGGTCCTTGGTCTGCAACACACAATCAACCATCAACACTACTGTCTCGTGGCGACTGTTGCGGATGGTCGGGTCGCACGAGTGTTCCAGCAGCTGGCTGACCACGGCCGTGTGGCCGTACTGCGCCGCGCAGTGCAGCGCCGTCTCCCGGTCTTTGGTCTGCAACACACAATCAACCATCAACACTACTGTCTCGTGGCGACTGTTGCGGATGGTCGGGTCGCACGAGTGTTCCAGCAGCTGGCTGACCACGGCCGTGTGGCCGTACTGCGCCGCGCAGTGCAGCGCCGTCTCCCGGTCCTTGGTCTGCAACACACAATCAACCATCAACACTACTGTCTCGTGGCGACTGTTGCGGATGGTCGGGTCGCACGAGTGTTCCAGCAGCTGGCTGACCACGGCCGTGTGGCCGTACTGCGCCGCGCAGTGCAGCGCCGTCTCCCGGTCCTTGGTCTGCAACACACAATCAACCATCAACACTACTGTCTCGTGGCGACTGTTGCGGATGGTCGGGTCGCACGAGTGTTCCAGCAGCTGGCTGACCACGGCCGTGTGGCCGTACTGCGCCGCGCAGTGCAGCGCCGTCTCCCGGTCCTTGGTCTGCAACACACAATCAACCATCAACACTACTGTCTCGTGGCGACTGTTGCGGATGGTCGGGTCGCACGAGTGTTCCAGCAGCTGGCTGACCACGGCCGTGTGGCCGTACTGCGCCGCGCAGTGCAGCGCCGTCTCCCGGTCTTTGGTCTGCAACACACAATCAACCATCAACACTACTGTCTCGTGGCGACTGTTGCGGATGGTCGGGTCGCACGAGTGTTCCAGCAGCTGGCTGACCACGGCCGTGTGGCCGTACTGCGCCGCGCAGTGCAGCGCCGTCTCCCGGTCCTTGGTCTGCAACACACAATCAACCATCAACACTACTGTCTCGTGGCGACTGTTGCGGATGGTCGGGTCGCACGAGTGTTCCAGCAGCTGGCTGACCACGGCCGTGTGGCCGTACTGCGCCGCGCAGTGCAGCGCCGTCTCCCGGTCCTTGGTCTGCAACACACAATCAACCATCAACACTACTGTCTCGTGGCGACTGTTGCGGATGGTCGGGTCGCACGAGTGTTCCAGCAGCTGGCTGACCACGGCCGTGTGGCCGTACTGCGCCGCGCAGTGCAGCGCCGTCTCCCGGTCTTTGGTCTGCAACACACAATCAACCATCAACACTACTGTCTCGTGGCGACTGTTGCGGATGGTCGGGTCGCACGAGTGTTCCAACAGCTGGCTGACCACGGCCGTGTGACCGTACTGCGCCGCGCAGTGCAGCGCCGTCTCCCGGTCTTTGGTCTGCAACACACAATCAACCATCAACACTACTGTCTCGTGGCGACTGTTGCGGATGGTCGGGTCGCACGAGTGTTCCAGCAGCTGGCTGACCACGGCCGTGTGGCCGTACTGCGCCGCGCAGTGCAGCGCCGTCTCCCGGTCTTTGGTCTGCAACACACAATCAACCATCAACACTACTGTCTCGTGGCGACTGTTGCGGATGGTCGGGTCGCACGAGTGTTCCAGCAGCTGGCTGACCACGGCCGTGTGGCCGTACTGCGCCGCGCAGTGCAGCGCCGTCTCCCGGTCTTTGGTCTGCAACACACAATCAACCATCAACACTACTGTCTCGTGGCGACTGTTGCGGATGGTCGGGTCGCACGAGTGTTCCAGCAGCTGGCTGACCACGGCCGTGTGACCGTACTGCGCCGCGCAGTGCAGCGCCGTCTCCCGGTCCTTGGTCTGCAACACACAATCAACCATCAACACTACTGTCTCGTGGCGACTGTTGCGGATGGTCGGGTCGCACGAGTGTTCCAGCAGCTGGCTGACCACGGCCGTGTGGCCATACTGCGCCGCGCAGTGCAGCGCCGTCTCCCGGTCCTTGGTCTGCAACACACAATCAACCATCAACACTACTGTCTCGTGGCGACTGTTGCGGATGGTCGGGTCGCACGAGTGTTCCAGCAGCTGGCTGACCACGGCCGTGTGGCCATACTGCGCCGCGCAGTGCAGCGCCGTCTCCCGGTCCTTGGTCTGCAACACACAATCAACCATCAACACTACTGTCTCGTGGCGACTGTTGCGGATGGTCGGGTCGCACGAGTGTTCCAGCAGCTGGCTGACCACGGCCGTGTGGCCGTACTGCGCCGCGCAGTGCAGCGCCGTCTCCCGGTCCTTGGTCTGCAACACACAATCAACCATCAACACTACTGTCTCGTGGCGACTGTTGCGGATGGTCGGGTCGCACGAGTGTTCCAGCAGCTGGCTGACCACGGCCGTGTGGCCGTACTGCGCCGCGCAGTGCAGTGCCGTCTCCCGGTCTTTGGTCTGCAACACACAATCAACCATCAACACTACTGTTTTATAATTATTATATGTTTGTATATATGTTATTACTTCAATAAAGAGATTTTTTGATTTGATTTGATTTGATTTGATACTGTCTCGTGGCGACTGTTGCGGATGGTCGGGTCGCACGAGTGTTCCAGCAGCTGGCTGACCACGGCCGTGTGGCCGTACTGCGCCGCGCAGTACAGCGCCGTCTCCCGGTCTTTGGTCTGCAACACACAATCAACCATCAACACTACTGTCTCGTGGCGACTGTTGCGGATGGTCGGGTCGCACGAGTGTTCCAGCAGCTGGCTGACCACGGCCGTGTGGCCGTACTGCGCCGCGCAGTGCAGCGCCGTCTCCCGGTCCTTGGTCTGCAACACACAATCACACACGCATATCAAAAATTTATCAAAAAAATGTAAGCAAACTATTTGTTTAGGGGTAGAATCGATGTCTGTATTTAGGTCTCCCGGATGCCAGCCTAATAGACAAATCAAATAAAGAAAATTGGATAGGGTACCGTTAGGTCGGCATAAATACCACAATGGCTGCAGTCATCAGTAGTGGCGAAAATTTGAAATGTCACTCTTAACTAACATCGACAAATGAACCTCCAAATCGTTGCTCGATTTTTCAATTTACAGATTTAGATTTAAGCAATGCACTGCTGGGCGTCATGTACGTGTGTCAATCAAATTACAGATCTTCCTGCAATGGACTTGAGATTAACACTAATGTGAATAAGGAAACTCCGTGCAGAGGCATGGTACTCTGAGGGCTACGTCAGTGTACATGCAAAACTGTCTCCAAAGCGGCCGCGCTGGTGATTGCGGGAATCATTCCTACTAACTAGCCCAAGACAAAAATCCATCAATGTATACTATCGTAGTATACATCGATGGGACAAGCACGACGTCGGATAGAAGCTGCCGAACGAGACCGCTACCAAATAATGACTAACTTATGGCCCTACCCGGCCTTGTCGATGAACACCGGAAGGGAAATAGGAATATGGACGGACATATCGAGTCTGTCTATACGGATATGGACCCGTGGCTTTGTCGCGACCACCGAGTCCGCGGCGACACTCACCTGCGGTCCGCGATGGTCCACACCTTACCTATCGTTTCTAACGGACCACGGATGGATCATGGAGGTTCTGGCAGATTCTTCCACCAATACCTCCACAGAAGAGGTTCATGTCAACTCACCCATCATCCTTGTTGGGTCCAAAGGTACTGCACAGATATTCGCACTGACAAATAAAGATTACTTTGTTTGCAGTTAGTTTAAAGAAGAGCGGATCGCCTTACCGGCCAAATACGAAGACGATCTGTCCTCTAAAGTTATCGTGGGGAAGAAGCTTCTGTATCAATATAACTGCATCGTAGCAATCTATCTATAGGTCACCAGAAAAGAATTGACGGTTTTCTCTAATGGCCTGAGAGAAGAGACAAGAGAAACAGCAAACGTTTCAATGATCAAAGAAAGAGACAAAAAAAAGAAAAAAGAAAAGGACCCCGGTCTTTCACATGTTCCAATCACTTATTGCAGTACCAGGTTAACCGAACCTTGCTCGGTGCTTTTAATTCACTTTTGTTATAGTGTCATGGTAATAAAGCTATAACATTTCCACCAACAAACAACTATACAGTTAACAGCTGTTTCAAAAAGACTGCTTAACATTGATGTTTCTTAATTTTTGTTTACCTTTCCTTGTTATTTTGTTACCAAAATAGCAACCCATAAGACCAATGTAAAAAATTACCAATTTTTCCTGGGATTGAGGCGGTTTCTAAACTTCTTTTTGATCCAAAACACTCTTAAATGCAAGGTTAAAGCAAAATCTATCCGCTAGATTTCGAGATCGTCGAACACACATCCCTTCAGACATTGCTCATATTATGGTATAGGATTACTATGACAGGACTAGTCTCAAGTCGGTCGCAATGGATGTGGTGACAGGAGAATATGTTGTTTTACGGACCTAGAGTGGCGTGTGTAAGACAAGATTCTCCTATCATATCGAGAACCTAAAAATAATCCCTGGACGCCGTTTTGATATGGTGAGGAGAATGCCCCTCTGTCAACCAGTGCATCTACATACAATTTTTTTTCGACATGCAAACACTAAATAAGTCCAAATAAACTAGGGAAGCTGTAACTGTGAGGATCAAACAAAGCTCCGACAAGCAACTGACGATTAGAAAAGACACTGTAATGTCTCATATATTAAACATTGAGTTCAGGCATGCATATAGCTTACATCAATTTGGTGAAACAAATTTTCCCCGTCAAAGAAAATTTGGGATTCAATCAATAACTGGTAACCGATTTCACAAATTTTGCACATTCAATTGTTTGTTCCAGTAAAAACAATTTTTATTACACCAGGGAAATATTTTTTCGAAAAATACTTATGAATTAAACTATATTTCAGTGCAATCAAATGCACATTGCTCCATACAATTTTCAGGGATTCAACATATGTTCTTTTCATGTTAAACAAAAATGTCATCTAACCTAATCCACTCGTTAAGGTTTCAATAAGCTTACGCTCTACTCATCGAGCACCAAATTACAACCAGCCCACGTGTCTGACTCTACCACGGCGTCAACCCAATCATCGGCCGTGCGCCGAGATTTTATCTCCGGAATATTTGCAATCTCTTCTCTCTCCGGGAGAGGAGGGCGGCGATATTGGCGTTTAACTACGAGAGGACAATCAGACGCGTGCAGGGCCACCTCGGGGGTGTCAACTGTAACGGCACAGGCGGGGGGGGGGGGGGGGGTGTCAAGTGTTAATATCGTGTCGGCGCGATCAGATTTGGCGACATATTGGCGCGGACCCTGCCACTCGAGATAATCGCTCGCCGAGTGTCCACACCGACGGCGATGTAGGTAGGCCTACGTACACTGTTGATGGTGTACAGGCGTAGATTAGGACCGGGGTGGCGACTGGTGGGGAGGTCTTAAGTACAGTAATATCGTAAAAACGAATGTGAATTTGTTTCGTTATAGGTACTGCGTCATCGGCAGGGACGTGTAAAAACATTACGCTCAGGGAATGTTTGGGTTTCATATCACAACTGTCTGCATACACTATGCTTAATTTTGTAGGAAATTTGTAGTTTGGTGTTGAACTGTAGTTCATATTGTATTATATTGTGTATCATCTAAACTGTGTATCTATACACTTTTCAATCAATGGTCGTAAAACTTGATAAAGCTAAAAGACAGTACATGGGAGACGACATGGGTATGTTTTGTTGTTTTGAAAGTCCATTAAAGACTTCAATGAACAGCTTTGAAATTGTGGCTTTATGGACATAGGTTATAAACAGATGGTTCGTATGCTATAATGAGATAGTTTAACAAGGGTTCAAACAAAATGCAGCACTCATAACAGGTGTTGGCTACTCGATGTGGCTGAGCGAAACGAAAGATCTCATCTCGGTGGCTATAGTGAGCGAAGTAGACGAGCTTATACAAAAAGTGTGTAAGCGGAGCAAACTTATTTAAAACAGAAAATGAAATATTTTCAAGATATCTACTTCTAGTCATAAGTACACATCAACACGGAGAGAGCTTTGATCACTATGTAACTGAACTCAAACTTTTAAGCTAAGATTGCGTGTTTGAATCAGTCACCGCAGCCCAGTACAGGGATCAGTACATAAGAGACGCCTTCATAAATGAATTAGCTTCTTCATACATAAGACAAAGACTGTTTGAAAATAAAACTTTGGACTTGGCTGATGCAGTTAAGCAATCTAGAGCACTTGAAATGGCTCAAGCCCAAATTGAACGGTATCCCCATGGAGGTAACACAGTGCAATCTTGTGCGATAACAAAAGATCAGAAAAATATACAATGTGATTGTACCTCAAAATCAAGTACAGAAGAGATAGAAAAGACAGTCTCCAATGTTAAAAGAGATTCTTCTGTGAAATGTTACTTTTGTGGTTACGATAGACATTTTAGAGATCGCTGTCACGCAAAAGAAGCAACGTGTGGAAAATGTAGTAAGGTGGGACACTTTGCCAGAGTGTGCAAAGGAAGTGAAACACAGAATTTTTAAAAAATAAATAATAATAACTCTAACTCTGGTACAACTGGTACATAAGCTGCACTACTAGCAACTACGACAAATACATCATTTCTAAATGATTCCTTAGTTGAAGCAACCGTCAATGCTTTGAAGGCGCGCTGTCTAATCGATACAGGAAGTACGTTAAGCTTTATAAACTTGAATGTCGTTAACATAAACAACTTGAAAATTTTAAAAGGGAGTGGGCAAGTATCCCTGGCTGCATCAAACTTAAAATCATCAATTCATGGCTATGTCAAAGTCAGTTTAAGTTTGTTAGGACATGAATACCATGACTTAAAGTTGACAGTTCTTAAAGAACTATGCGCCAATATGCTCATTGGACATGATGTCATGAAACTCCATTCAAATGTACAAGTTTGGTTAGGAGGTGAGAAACCTCCCTTGATGGTGTGCTCTGCTAAAGCCCCGTTTACACGCTCCAATATATCGGTGCGATCTGATTGCACCAATATATCGGTGCGATAAATTGGAGATTTAAGCCGCGTTTACACGCTACGATATATTGGTATGATGTGATCGGTACAAACCATCGTAGCGATAATTGTAGATTGATGTTCCGTTTACAACTACAGAACTGATCGCATCGATTAAGTTGGAGCGCTGTTTACACGTTCCAACCTTTCGCTCCAACCTTGCGATATCGTTGTCAATCTAGCCAGAAAAATGAAATTTTCATTTTTCGTCCAACCTCGATATATTGGTACGATCTCCCGTCTACACGCTCCGATTATCGCTACGATATGGTTGGTACCGATCAGATTGCACCGATATATTGGAGCGTGTAAACGGGGCTTTAAGGTTGATCCACCAAAGCTCTTCAGTAATTTAACTCCTGACTGTAAACCGATTGCAACAAAATCTCGTTAATATTCTGAAGAAGACATCCAGATCAATTATCACCATCACTGAATATTCAGTAGTTCTTTTTTTAATCTACTAAAGCTTCTTGAATCACCCGCAATGTTTCAAAATAAGCATTTCCCCAAAGTCCGAAAGATAACAATCATACAATTGCTTTTTAACTGTTCTTTTCAGTTCAAAACTTCAGTTTTAGATAGTCATGACCCATTGGTCATATTTTATACAAAATAAGTATAACGTAAGGGTTCACCTTTAGGTGCTTATGTATGTTTTGGGGTGCCGCCATGTTGAATTTATTTCTCATAAGACCGATGTTATCCCCACCTTTGTCATATAATTTCTTTAGTACCAGGTTAACCGAGCCATGCTCGTTGGTTTTAATTCCCTTTGTTATAGTGTCATGGGAGAAAAAGCAATTAAATTTCCACCAACAACCAACTATACCTCTACACAGTTAACAGCTGTTTCAAAAAGTCTGCTCAACATTAATGTTTCTTTCTTTTTGTTTACATTTCGTTGTTATTTCGTTACCAAAATAGCAACCCATAAGACTAATGCTAAAAATTACTACTTTAAAACTTAATATTAGACCAAACTCGATTTTTCCTGGGGTTGAGGCTATTTATAAACTTATTTTTGGACCAAAAAACTCTTAAATGCAAACTTTAAGAAAAATCTATCCGCTAGATTTCAAAATCGTGGAACACACATCCCTTCAGATATTGCTCGTATTATATTATAGGATATTTTGTCTGATTGGTTTAGAATAAATTGTATTTGAATAGCAAATTAAATTTAGTAATCCTATTGTAAGATCCTATTCTGTAAAAAAATAAAATCCTGTTCAAATTCTTCTAGTTGAAAAATTGATGAATTCTTTCTATTTTGAAGGAAAAAAATGCTTGTAATAAAAAATTTCTTTTACAAACCAATTCCCTTCGGATATTTAAACAATGCATTATTAAGTATACCTATGGAAACCGTACAGTTTAATCCAAATTACAATATACCAATTTTGGGTGTGTTGATTATGCCATTTCCCCCAATCAATTCGACGAATTTTGTTTAATTTGTTTTCAAAGAAGGATTGTTTACTTTAAATTCTGGCGCTTTCAGTTCATTATTTCCCACATACGAGGGTTCCGAAAGATAGATACTTGTAGCCTATGTTTCATTAATAAGAGCTTTTGAATTCACAAAAATTTAAGACGAGATCAACGCCACTTTAAAAGGTACAACTTCTTTTCAATTTAAAACTTTAATTAAGTAAAGTAGTTATTTAACCTTTTCTATTACTAGGGGTAAAAAATCTTTTAATCTCCGATATAAAATAATTTGTGATTTAAAAGAGACACATTTCACAGTAGTGGAGAAACGCGGGAGCTGGCTCAGTTCAAGGTCACCTGAGCGATGACGTCATCGAGGTCAATGACCCCACCGATGACGTCATCGATGACGTCATCGATGACGCAATCGATGACGTCATCACCAATTACGTCATTCTGTGACGTCACACCCATGACGTTGCAGAAATGACGTGGCGATGACGTCATCACCCCTTACGTCACCATTATGACGTCATCGATGTCACAAAGGTCAAGGTCACGCTGAAACCTAAAATTTTTAGGCACTTTTGCTGTTTCTCGCACTACGCTCCGAGTTTCAGTCAGGTTTCAATGACCTTGACAACTTGGAGCGAAATTAGACGAGAAACAGCAAAAGTGCCGAGGGAACTCAAAGTTTGCAACGTGACTCTGCCTAAACCGTCATGTGACACCGCTCGAGTGACCTTGAACCGATACAACTCCCGCGTTTCACCATTACTGCAACCGCGATGCGCACCCCACGACAGCCACCGAGCGACTGACTGTCCAGCCCCGCGCACTCTAGGTATATGGGAAGTGGTGGGGGAACTGTGATGACCTCGGGAAACTTGAAAATGTCAAGCTAGGTAGCACCGTTTTGGTGCTACCTTAAATTTACATGTTAAAGTGTGATGACCTTGAGGTTGACTGTGAACCTGGGACTTAGGATTGTCTTTAACAGCTTGACGTTTTTGCCAGAGTTTAAGTGTGGTGACCTTGAACTGGTTAAAATCAAAACTGCACAGCAGACTGCACAACACGGATGTGCACACTACGACAGCCGCCGAGCGACTGACCTCCGGGCCCTGCGTACTCTAGATATATGGGGAAGTGGTGGGGGAAATTTCAAGGTCATTCAAACGGAGTTTTAAAAAAGTCAAAGAGTAGAAAGACTACTCTTGCGAGTCTATAGCGATTTCATTGATAGTGAGTGCTTCTGTATGCCAAGTTGATCTGTATTGACACGCTCCTAAATAATGTTTGCAAAAACCTGCAAAATGATTGTTGCACAATTTGCAGCCAGTTAGCTGTTTTAGTTTGAATTCAATGCAACGTTCAGGGCAACAAGTGTACTTATGCCCTCTCATTTGGTACACATGGAATGTCTTCAACTTCGGTTTCGGCTTCTTCCAAGACTTGCACTTACACATGCACTGACCAAAAGCTTCACATGTTCTACAAGCCAGGCCATCCACCACATCAATGCCATTCGGCCATGAAAAACATTTCTGTTCGCAACAGTAGTTGAGTTGACTCTCCATGTTGCTGCGGTGAAGGTGCGCGATGAAATGATGCTGTAGTCAGTGAGAGTGCACCTTAAATAAACTCAGTGGAGGGGGAAAGGTCAAGGTCATTCAAACGGAGTTTTAAAAAAGATGACTAGTCGTCCTCCTCGTCCGTCGTACTTGGAGAGCTGTCAGACGAAGAGCCCCGCGCAGGTGCTCTCCAGATGAAATGTATATCTATTTGAAAGCGCAGGCCTGGATCTTGTACCATCAACTCCTTTAATCTATTACATACCAATTCCACTTTGTACACATTGTTAATAATCAACACCCAAGGCTTCGGCTGAACATAACGTGTAGTTGAGTCAGCCTCGCAGACAGTTACACCTTCCGGTGATATTGGAGTGTATAAATGTGTAAAATCTCGTTGCTGAGGCTGGCTTGAAGTTGAAGGTTCTGTGCCGACCCTGGTTGCATCAAAATTCAAATCCATTCTACATTCAAGAGGTCCAGGGTTCCCGTTGAATACATTGAGTAATTTTTGATACAAGACTTCCACTTCTGTCGCATCCTGTAAATGAACAGTCCACCGCAAGGGAAATGCTTCGTCCGTAGTGGAGTCAACTTGAGAAAGAGTTCCTTCCGCCATGGCAGCCAAGCAAGGAATGAGGTGAGCTGCAGTCAGTTGTAACATTATTGAAAAGTAGAGGGGGAAATTTCAAGGTCATTTAAATTGGGTTTTAAAAAAGGAAGGAGTGGAGGGGGAAAGTTCAAGGTCATCCAAATGGAGTTTTAAAAAAGGAAAACCTAGAAAGTAACATTGAAATCTTCCAACTGATGGTGGCGAGCGTTTTCTTCTGCAACCTTGCCGACGCATGTAACTATGCCGTACAGTATGAACAGTACAACCATGATAAGGACGAACAACAAAAGATAGCCGTTTACTATCATGATATTTTCTGAGTGGATCTGCTTTCTTCTTATCGCCCTCTCTTGCATCCTCTTCTCTAACTCGTGTACGAAGTCACAGCATGCGTGAGGACATCTTTCATCTGTTGGTAGGTTAGCCATTGTTGATGTTGTAGGTTTGGCCGTTGAAGAAGGAATGAGGTATCTAATTATGTTGTCTCATGTATATCAACAGTGAAGTGGTGGGGGTAGCGAATCAGTGGAGGGGGAAGTTTCAAGGTCATTCAAATTGTGTTTTAAAAAAAACCCTATCTTGTTACTGAGCATATATGTCAGTAACAAGATAGGTGGCTTTGCTCTTTTTACTTCTTTAATATAATAAAGAAATAAACATATTCTACAATTGTAAGGACAAGGAAGACAACCGCTAGTCAGCTGAAGTAATCCAAGTTGTCTGGTTCGGTCTTCATCGACGCCGGTGAGGAAGCTGTCGTTGAAGAGGAATGTCCAGGCTCTTCCTTCGGCTGCCGAAGATTCCGTATATTGCAAGCGTAGACTTGCACGTTTATACGGTAGCCTCTTGCCACCATCAGCTGCAACTCCTTGTACAAGTCGTTCAGCTCCTGTTGCGTTTTGATCGTCACCTCCTCATAGCTGGCACAGCTTACGTTCAGAGACATACTGATGTTGTTCGGTTGGCTGCTGGAGTTGAAATGAAGACGAGGCACAGCACTTGGAGGTATATGAAAAAGTGGTGGGGGTGTTTTGCATTCAAGCAGGTTTGACTTGTAGCGTGGTGGTGGGGGTAACTGTGAAATGCAAAGGTCAAAGGTCAAGGTCACCCGCGAAGTTTAAAAAAAAATGCAACATATCAATATGTGACAAACTTCACATATTGATATGTTGCATTTTTCGTCTTTTTGTATTCTTTTTTGTCTTTTATGGTTTATTTATTTATAAAACATTACAATAACATATGTACAACAGTAAAACTTAAATCTAACACTGCTGCTTGTCGGCGATGTGGATGGTCAACTCGGTGGAATTGCTACCCGTGCAACCGTGGGAAACCAGGTAGAGACAGCCGGGTTGGATGGAGCGCAGATCCTCGTTCTGGAGGAGATGGACGAACCGTTTCGGCAGGTAGACTTGGAACTTGGGCTCATCCCCCGGAGTGAATGGTGCCTCGCTAAGACTGCAGCAGATGGCCTCTCCAACTGTAGTCTCCATCTTCTTCATGGCGTGGATAATGTAGTGCTTCTCGTCTTTAAGTTCGGAACACTTCTTGACGGGTAGTATGGTAGATTTGGAGTGAGCATTGAACTGCTCAACCAAAGTTTGCAGGAACTGGTGAGATGCCATGGTCAAGTTATAGATCGTCTTCTTCGTCTTCTTGCTGGGAGATGTTGTCGTCTCGGAATCTCGAGTAATACTCATGCCAGGTCCCGGTCTGCTCCTCACTTATATAACCCCCGTTACCCCCACCACTCCCCATTTCCCCACTTTGAAGGTAAGATGCGAGTTTATAGGCGTTTTTTAAAGCGCAATGTCTATCTTTTTCATGTTCTGGACTTTTAGTACAAATACAAACATTTTCCATCGTATACTTGTAGTTTTTATCCAAATCCACATCATTAACCGGAACATGAGTAAATCCTTCGATCCATCTTTTCTTTTCCAGCCCCTTTGTGTAAATATTGGTAAACTTGTCTGAAAAGTGATGCATAATGTGATACAAGTCCGTGTAACTTGTAAAACCATCATACCAATCGATATGATGGAAGTGTTTTGAAATCCATCTGTTGGTAGTAGCGGCTTTACTGGTTAAAGATGAATAAGAACATGGTGGTTTAAATAAAAACGAATAAGGAACACTTGTATTGATGTCGAAAAACACAAGTTCTTTTATGATAAATCTATCATCATTACCCCGAAACGCTTGGAACTCAATTATACCAGGTTTGGACTTTACTTGTTCTTCTTCCTTGTCCATTGCGAAGATCACTCGTCTGCTCATGACGAAGTCCAAAGGTCAACTGATTTCCACACCACGGTAGGTACGACTTTTATACCCGGCCGTACAGTTGTTGGCGCGTTGGTGTATATTTAACGTGGGCACCGTCCCCGGTAGGCCTAACCCCACAAAGTGTTTGACATTGTTTTAAAAATTAACCATTGCTGTGTAGTTAATTGTCATTTAGGTTTCCATCTTTACATTTTCCTTGTTTTCATTTTCATCACTAACACTTGATTCTTCTCCTCCTTCTTCTTCCTCTTTTTCACGTTTTACTGATTTCTTATGTAGTTGAGCGTACTTTTCCAATTGTCTCCACATTTGTACTTCATGAGGAACCCTATTGAATATAGAAGTATCTACAGGTCCGTACAATATAGGTGCGTCCGGTTGTTTGTCCAAAGTGTCTTCCAGATAATCTTTAATAATTGAACTTGAAAACACCAGTTGTCTCAAGTACCTCGTTATTGGTTCAGTTGCACAAGTTAGAATAAAAAACTCTTCTCGATTAAGTTGAATCTTGTTATCATGTCTTGTTGTGTCTCTAAACCGCAACTGATGATCACCACGATGTTTAACAATATCGATTTCCACATTTGAATCCAAAAGGCCTACTCTTGTCTTTCTTCCAAACATGTTACTACTTAAATAGCATTCTAGCAGATGCAAGTGTTTCATAAACGATTCCCAAGCAGTGTCCGTAAACAAAATCATTTTGGGTCCATGAGTTAAAATTACAGTAGGGGAATAATCTGTAGATTTCATAACACCGATTAAAACACTTTTGTCCAAACTGGAAGAGATTGGGTAAAATATTCGCAAGAATACCTCACTTAATATGTTAGGAGAAATATTATCTTCAATATCCCTTTTCCTCTTGTGTGCGTTCTTTCTTCTTTTACCTTTTTCCTCAATATTATTACTGGCGTGGAGTTGTCCGCAAGCGTTGTGTTCATCTCCCTCCGGTTGACCTTGAAGATCTAAAAAGTCGGATATCTCCTTCTCAATATCTACTACATTTTCTTGTGTACCACTAGGAGAAGCCATATTGAATAAGATGCTACCCATACAACAACAGGCAACAAACTGATGAGGAGCGAGCTGAACGCTCTGCTTTTATACTCGCGGAATGCATTGGAATGTAGGAAAACCGGTCTTTTACAATACATTTTTAACAATTCCAGTTAAAGGTGTGTATGTTACGATTTTATCATGTAGAATTAAACAGTATGCAGTTGTATTAGCCGATATAGGCGCGTTGAATTCCATTTCTATTTTTATATCTACACTTGATGATTTTACCGATTCATTTTGTTTAGAACAATCGATTACAACTATAGGGTAACCATCTAAGTATTTTTCTGGTGATAGTAAAGGTGCATTCGTTTTACCATAATATGAACTTTGGAATCTTGCATACATATCGTACAATATGCTGTACTTTTTATTAGCGAATGACACATTTAAATTATCGTATGGAAAAAATTGTGAATTTAAATAAACTTTAATATTTTTCAAGTTGCAATGATCAAATTGGCCTGCATGTTTGGTGATGGTGTCTCTTCTGCCTGTTTGTAAACCAAATATAATATACCTGGCTCGTTCCACATAATTAGATGTTTTAACTGTCCAAGTGTGTCGATCCGTAGTTGGCAAGCTGGGATGTTCATGAAATTCCCAACTTCTAAAAGGAATTACAATATCACGATCAGCCTTTAACTTTCTTAATAGTAGCATTCTATGCTCGTCAGCTAATTTTACATGTGGAACTCTCCATACAATTTTGTCTAATGTTAATTTCCATTCTAAAGTTGCATCTGTTGTACCGTCTGGAGCTTTAATAATATCTTTATCGTTTGAAGATCTCAACAAAACTAATTCTTGTTTAACGTTTAATATTATTTTCCTATAATCTTCAGCAAAACCAAGCAACAAACGTAACGGAATATGAAAATCAAAATTTCCATTTGTATCTGGAGTGATTGTGTCTTTTGCAGGTAAAACCCATCCTGCAGGTTGTATTAAATTGGTTTCATTAGGTGATATAGATGTTAATCCCTTTAAAGTTGTTGCAATACCTACTTTTTTAGTAGAATCAACTGTTACACCTGATATTTCATATCTAATTTCATCAAACAGGAAAGCCATGGGATTATTTATAAATGGAACTGTTGTACCAGTAGTAGTACCGTCCTTTTTAGTAACTTTTCCTTCAATATACAAGTAACTTTCACATGGTAGTGTGTAAATGTCTTGATTTTGTATGGGAATACGAATTTCATCGTTATTGTTTAATTTTGATGAAGTGTAAGGGTTGTGGGTGTGATATTCTTTATCCCATAGGGTTTCGTCGAATGTTGGACCCTGCGCTATATCCAGTATATCCATAATCGGTTAATTGTAATCCAATTCTCTCTAAGAAACGAATGTTCTCGCGTGTTAACTCCTCCACAGCTGAAGAGCTACTAATGCGGTTTCCCGTAGGTTGTTCGCTTTTAAATATTAAACCCATGATTTTGTATTAAAGTGTCGATTTTAAATGTAATCTAACCGTAATAGGCTCTTCTCGGAAATCTATCAAGTTACCGTCTTGATCCAATACGTTCAACACGATGTCTGAAATGAAAGTGGTGTTCAACGGTAGATATACCAGGTTTTGTGGCTTTTCAACAATTTTAAATCCAGGTGGCACACTGGGGTAAAAAGTATGTATTATATGAGTATTTGCTCCATCTCTGTAAGCTCCTTGTATAATGTTACAAGTTATGTCTATACTATTGACTTTTAATATTGTTACAGTTTGTTTACCAGAATGTGTTTTATTTGGTTCTAAAATTGCTCCATCTTTGGGAAATCCTAATAAATCACCAATTGAGTCTGACTTACTGAAATCTATATAATATTTTGAAGTAAGCTCAGCTTTCATTGTATTGTTATTACCTTTTAGCGTTATATTGTCTTTTCCCATTTTATTTTGCAAAAATTCATTAATATGATCAATTTCATAAGAACCTGTGGGTAGAGTGCAAACTTCCAAGTCTGTAAACTTCCCACTGGCATCTTTTCCTTTATAATAATGCAATAAGTTATTTTTACCTTCCGTAACATTGGGAATAGAGTTGTAAGTTGTAAAATCCAACAGTGCTGCCTCCCAAAATCTTCCTTTTTGCAAGCGTAACGCTGGAAAAAGGATACTTCGTAAAGTGGACGATTTTCCTGTTAATGATACCGTATAGGAAGACATCTCAATAGTGACTGATACTTTTAGCTAGGAATTCCAAACATAAATGGCCGCATATTGAAGTATTATCAGGTTGTTCTCTTTTATAGTTGTAATATATGTTTTTAGCAGATTTAAAGTAATGTTCAAGTTCTTTAGGTGGTGGCAAATTTCCAAAACTATCAAAATAATATACATTACTATTTAGTTTCTTATAACACACCCAATGGGTGCCGGACCCTTCAGTATTATCCAAATTTACGATTCCAGTCTCATTTTTCCATATTTTCTTTGGTAAATTGTCTTTCATAAATACTCCGCGGAAAAATGGTATTTTTAAACAGGAAATATATTTAAATAATTCAACATTAGTCAACGCTTTATGTGGTATAACCAATTGATTTCTTTTATTTAATATGCACGATACGGTCTTAGGTGTAGACCAGCCCCGTTTTTTACCATTGACCATATTATCGGTTTTTTGTTATTTTTCCTCGGAGAACGTCTTTTTAGTCTAATATTACCACCATGTTTCTTCATGGTTGATCCTTTTTTATTCCTACCCCTCCTTTTTCCACCTCCTACCGCTGTTTTAGCCTTCATACCTGCTGTTACCGCTAAAGCTGCTGCTTTTTCTGCAATACTAGCGTCACTAGACTTTACTCGTTGCCAAGCTATATTCGCTAGCTTTTTATCAGCTATTGACCTATTCTTTGAATCGGTAAACGTGGAATATGCGATATCGTGTTCTTTACAAGCCTGATCTAACTTATTTATGCCTGGATCGCCTCTTTCCAGTCGTTTTTTCAATTTAGTTCCTGGTCCGCAATACTGATAACCTCCCGGTATGTGAAATTCGTATGGTAAAGCGTCTATTGCTCTATTTACGACAGATCCTACTGGAATACGATTTAAAGCTTTACTTAACAGAGAAACCGCTGTGGACGTGATACCGCCTCCTTTCCGTATAGTGTCTCGATATGGACTGGTGTAATGAAACGCCATGATTGTCTTTTATATTCGAAAAGCGTAACCTATGTGTTACCTCTATGACAGGTTGCACATAAATGATGTAATTTATGGTGTTATTTAATTAAATATCAAAAGTACCCCAATCTGTTGATCTAAACTTTTGTGTATTATGATTAAAAAAGTATTTATAAAGAATTTCTTGTTTAATCCATGCACTTCTCATTTTTTCATCAATAGGTTTATGTTGTCCGGCTGCAATATAATTATGCATATCAAATAATAAATTACCTATTACTTTAACAAGAAAATTAACAGTTACAGCGTTATCAGCATAATCAGGGTCTGCAACATTTGTTAATCGTTTGTTATCACAATTCCACCATTGTTTTCCAGTTGGCTCTAATTGTATTATCTGTTCATAAGTAACAGCATCACCAGGCTTTTCACCAATACCTAAATTTGTCAATGACTTTCCTTTACCATCCCAAACACTATTGTTTTCTTCAAGTAAAGTAAACTTTTTATTTCCCTGTACAAATACATCTCCTTGTCGTGTTACTACTTGGTCTTGTTTCACAAAACCAGATGTTTCTTGTTTTATAGTTTCCTTTATTTGCCCCACCGTTGCACCATCTGATGGTGCAGAACCATCTTTTACATTCGCTAAACAATTACCAAAGCAATCAATAATTCCTACATCACGTGTAATACAATGATCTTTGATGTATTTTAAATTTACAGCATCATTTTCATTCTTTGGATAACCTATATCGTTAATAACAAATTTATAAAAAGAAAACCCATCTTTTGTCTTTTCAGGTATTATAGAATGTAAATAGCGTCTATTTATGCTGTCTTTTTCATCTACAGGGTCTGCTACGTTAGATATACGTCGATTTTCAGCATTATACGTTTTTCCATCGAATTTTAACGTATTTTTCAATTCCGATGATAAATAACCTCTGTTTATTGCATCAGCGTTTTGATTTGGCTTACCGACGTTGGAAATTCTATGATTACCCGCGTTATATGTGTTTTTGTCTAGTTTCAGTGTTGGTAATATCTCTTTTTTTAATACTTTTAAATTTATTGCATCATTTTCATCTGTGGGATCATTAATGTTTTTTAACCGTTTATTACTAATATCATAATCTCCATCAGGTGTTTGTGGTAAGCCAGCACCTCTTTTTAAAGTATTAAAGTAATATAATCCATCCGAGGAATATCGTCCGAACTTGTCAACACTCATGGTGCAACTGAATAACATTCTAGAGTGTAACCCATTTTTATAATATTAGTCTCGATTTCTAACCCGTATCAGTTTTTATACAAATTCTTAGTCTTTATCAGTTACATTTTCATCGCTCCCGGGACATTTAAAATATTTAAAATTTCCACTAACTAATGCTCCGTCTGATTCATTTCGAAACACATGATTTTTATGAATAAATTGTTCACCAGACAATTTTCTAAATCCGCTAAATGAATTTGGATCTGCAATTAATATATTTTGATAATCATTTACATCCATTAATTTAAATCTTTGCTTATTATAAATAAACTCTTTATTTGCACTGTCATATTGTAATGTTTGTCCTACAGTTGCAGCATCATTTGGATCTCTTCCATTATGCAAGTCTTTTATTACTTTATTTTTACATGTAAAAAATCTAAAAGAATGATCTGGATCTAGATGTACGGTTTGTGATAAAGCAGCTGCATCTTGAGCAGTATAACCCAATCTCATATTTGATAACCCTTTACCCATGCAATCCCAAGCATTATTTTTGTATGTTAATAAATTAAATTTTTCATTACCTTGAACAAATTCATCCCCTTGCTTTGATACTACTTGATCTTGTTTTACAAAAGAGGTTGTTTCTTGTTTTAAGGTTTCCATCATTTGACCCACTGTTGCACCATCTGATGGTGCCGAACCATCTTTAACATTCGCTAAACAATTACCTAGACAATCAATAACTCCTACATCACGTGTAATACAATGATCTTTTATATATTTTAAATTTACAGCATCATTTTCATTTTTCGGATAACCTATATCGTTAATAACAAATTTATAAAAAGAAAAACCATCTTTTGTCTTTTCAGGTATTAATGAATGTAAATAGCGTCTATTTACGCTGTCTTTTGCATCTTTAGGATCATCTACGTTGGATATACGTTTATTTTCAGCAGTATACGTTTTTCCATTGAATTTTAACGTATTTTTTAATTCTGATGATAAATAACCTTTGTTTATTGCATCAGCGTTTTGATTTGGCTTACCAACATTGACAATTCTATGATTACCTGCGTCATATGTGTTTTTCTGTAGTCTTAATGTTGGTGATATATTTTCTTTTAATACTTTTAAATTTATTGCATCGTTTTCATCTGTGGGATCTTTTATGTTTTTTAACCTTTTATTAGTTATATCATAATCTCCATCAGGTGTTTGTGGTAAACCAGCACCTCTTTTTAAATTATTTGCGTAATATAACCCATCCGAGGAGTAACGTCCGAACTTGTCGACACTCATGATGCAACTGAATAGTAATCTAGGGAGTAACGCATTTTTATGAGATTACCCCACGGTTTCGGAGTTCATCCACTAAAGCCACCCATTCGTTTTCCAATCCAGTATGACCCGCTTCTTTAGCTTCATGTATTAGTTTCATTCTATCCACCAATTTATTGATATTATTGTAATAAATCACATTTGTGTTATATAGTTTCTTCATTAAACCTGTACCCGTAACGGACTTACTTCTTTTTCTTCGTTCCTGAGCACTTACATCCAAAGTGGATGCCATAAATCTTCGTTTTACAGGTTTTCTTTGTGTTAACGGCATTGTTTGTCTTCTAGTTGGTATTAACTTGGATACAAATTCTTTATATTTTAAAGACTTAGATCTAAAAGGAGGCTAGTCAGGTAAATACTTTCTCCTATATGCATTTGTCTGTTCCAAAATATTTTTATATGCTTCCATGTCTTTTTCTTTCACTAACGATACTGAAGGCTTATTTTCAAATAATAATTCAAATAATCCTTTTGTGCCCTTATACCTTTGATCACCAATGACAATATTATCATGTTCGTCAACGTTTAACGGGCTATTACCTATCATTAAACCATCTTTTGTTAATCTCGCTCCATAACTATGGTAATTCTTATTAGGAATTGTTCCGAGTAACATTTTTATCATGTATTTCCTTCCTAAAGGTCCTTTGTTATGAATGTTTTCACCCAACAAGCTTATGTTTGACGGACCTTCCCTTGCTTCTTCTTCTTTTTCCTCTTCACTAGCAGTTGATACATCTTCATGTCCTCTTTTAGCTTTTACTTCATATAATTCTCTTATACCACTATAGTCTGGTGATTCTAGCTCTCTTTCGGGTTCTCCGCCGGTAAAACCACTATATGTAGAGGATTCCGGGTCTTCGTCACTAAAATCTTCTGATTTTACATTTTCTCTTTCAAACTTTGTAATAGGTGCAATTGCATCTCCTTCCAAAACGGGTTTAGCAAATTTTTTGTTTAATTGTTTCAAGGGTTCAGTAATAGGTTTAAAAGTAGATTCAAGAAATTTCTCCCTTTCGCTAATACCTAATTTTAATGCTCTGTTTTTATCTCGAATAGAATCACTAAGTGATTTTATTTCCTTTATTAACTTTTCTTGGTTAACCATGTTTGTAGCAAGACGTGTTGTACAACAATGAATGTTTTACATCATGATCAGTGTATTAGTATAAATTTATCAAATCCTATCCTGTATCGACCATTGTTTAGCGGTTGTTCCTTCATAATTGTTAAAAACCCATATTTTTCAGCCCAAGCCTTTCCACACAACTCTTTAAATCGTTCAAATGGCATATCCGCACTTACATGGTCATAATATATGTGTTTTAGGTTGGTTTCATCCTGTTTAAATACAATTAACATGTTTGCATTGTCTCTAATGAGCTGTTTCGGTATTTTGCTGTAAGTTTGACCAATATAAATGCTATCTATGTTGTTATGTCGACCCATGACGAAGTAATTTCTTATTGTATTTTGATTTTCACAAGATACGTCGTCAAATATGAATACTGAGAATGGTTTAGCCTCTTGCGGTTGCATGACACTCTCGCTCGCGTTGAATTTAAAATATTTAACTTCATTCACATTATTGAGTATTTGTTCCAATAACTGATATTTTGGTTGTTGTAGTGACTTTGAAAATACATATAAATTATTAAAACGTAATCCTTTAGGGTTTGTAATCAAATTGAATACTACATTTGTTTTTCCACAATTGGAAGGACCGGTAACCAGACAACGCACCGTGTTTGGTAACAAAACACCGTGTTTCCCAGTATTGAATTGAGAACCATCCACTGTGAGTTCATCTATATTATTAATAGTAAAATTGTCTTTTTGCGGTATTATCTCCATCCTTTGTAATGGTTCAACCCAAAATGATGCTCTATCATTATATTAGATCCTTTTTAGGTATCCAAGAATCTTCCGTTTTATTAAATCCTAACCATCGTACTTTAACCTTATCCTTTTTTCGTTGCAACACCTTTTCAACTAAATATACATCACCTACTGTTGATTTTAACATTTCATGTCCATAAAACCCTCCTTCAAGCAATTGTCCTTTATTATCTTTTAAAATGTAAGTTTCTGGTACTGTAGGTTGCACCTTAAATACGGTAAATACCTCATTTGTCCAGTTCGGAAGATATCTTTTACTGAATACACCTTTGTATTTGCTTATTCGCACTTTATCGCCAACATTAAACCTTTTAGGCTTTAGTTTTTCAACTTTTGGTTTAGTATTCATTTTTATACGTTTTAATACAAGTTTTTCATTTTTATTAGTCACTTGGCTTGGTTTCATACCGATAGTTCTATGAAACTTGTTATTGTAATCGCTTATAAGTTTTGGTAACATATCAATCCATACGTGTGATCCTCTGTTGGAAAACATCTTATACATGGCACCTTTTAAAGTTCTGTTAAATCTTTCAATTATTGATGCTTTTACCTCTGAATTAGTTGAGTAATGGTTAATGTTATGTTTTTTCATTAAATTTGCAAATTCCTTATTAAAATATTCTTTTCCATCATCAGTTTGTAAATGTTTTATAGTATGTTTGTCTCTTTGTATAGCTGTTTCCATTGCTTTTGTAACACTTTTGCCACTTTTATCTTTTAGTGGTAAAGCATCTGCCATTTTTGAAAAACAATTAATAATAGTCAATATGTATTTAAATCCTCTATTTTGTTTACTGTAAGGAATCATTTCGATTAAATCCGCTTGATATAAATCATTTATTCCTTTTATCACTGTATTTCTTCGCGGAAACTTTCTTCTTGCAGGTTTATGAAGCTCGTTGACAATTTCTTGCTTCAAGTTCTTCATATTGCAGGTTTGAATGTTTCATGTATCACATGTATAATCACAATGAATGTTGTCTTAAATATTCACATGATTTATATAGGTCAAGGTCATCCAAACTTGTGTAAAAAAATGGGGAACACGGCGTTGGACTTGCCGTGTTCCCCATTTTTTTACGGAAGGAGAAAGGAATAAGGTCGAAGTTGTATAAGGACGAAGAATAGGTTACTAGTTGATAGGGTTTAGAGAGTAGTGGCCGAAAGGAAGAGTATGGATTTTATCCGGCATAATATGCCTTTTATCATCTTGAGCTGATAGTGCCCTTTTAACTTCAGTGACACTGTAGACCTCATGTTTAAAGCTTCTAATAGTGTTGAACGTTGCAGACATTGTAGAATCTTCAAACAAGCAGGTCTTGTAGTGGTCAAATGTCACATGTTTCTTCAAGTATGATGTTTTGACTCCTTTAGCTTTCTTCACTGTCGGTATGTCATTTTCCATATACATCTTGAAGGAATATAATTTGGACATCAGCGCAACTATTTCCTCCAAAGGCATTCCATTTGCTTCATCTTTAAATTTTCCAATTACTTTTTTATTCTTTTCATTATAATTTGGATGGTTCTTTGGATAGTCAGAGAAGTCAAAGTCGTCTTTGTATGGGAAACTCCTTAGATCTTCATACATGTCCAAAGTCTTTATCCAGTAGATGAACGCGTCGGTATCCATGTATGCAACTCCAATGTTGTCTCTTCCGTAGTGTTTAACCATTTTGTTGTAATGGAAATCATACATCAGAGTTTTACTTATATCCAAAATCGACATTCCAATGTATAACGGACGATCCATCACTATTGTTGTTTTATTCATACTGACAGCAACTAGATTTTCGTTTATAATCATTGATGTTCCGAAATTTGGTTTTTGCACTAATTTTTCCAATTTCCTAGGATCACTTACTAATTTTACAATTTTGTGTTTTCTCTTGTTCTCCAATGTCTTCCCAAAGATGGCGTTGTTCATTAATTTGTAGAAGTCCTTTTCAAATGCTGTTGTCGCTGCAGCTCTTCTTGTAGTGTTGGAATCGATATATGGTTTCAACCAACAAGACTGGGTGAATTCAATTGCTCTGTGAATTTTCACTATACGTAGGCCCAATTCAAGTGCTTGTTGAACTACCCAGTAGTGTGCCACATATCGACTCTTATTCTCCAAGGTCATCATCAGCTTGGGCCATCTTCCTGTCGGTGAAACTTCAGTCTTGGCTAGGAGAGGCAGGTCGTAATGATGGTCGTGAAGGTGTTCTGGATATTCAAAATCACAGTCCAAAATATAGCCTGTTTGGCCATCTTTTGGAATCCGTGATATGTCACCGATGGTGGTCGGGTCAATCCACTTGAAGTCTGCGTAGGGAAGTGGATTTGACATCGCCCAACCATAGAGGTTGTTCGCATCAAAATATCCAAGGTAGAGTGATGGTTGTTGCTCGTCGAAGTTGGGGATATACTTGTTGTTGGCCTTAACATGTCTTGTCACAGCTTGAGTCAAACCACCTCGTACACCTGATTCGATCATGAGGACCATATCGATATCTGTTAGAAGTTCCAATCGACAGTTGGTTGACTTTAGCATAGCTTGCCATGCTAATCCTGGAGATGTGTACGAGTGTAGAGGGTCCAGTCCATAGGCGGAGAAGCAGGTGTTTCGAAATTCTTCCATCACATCGCACAGCAGAGTTACGTCCAATTTTATGTAAAAGTCGGAATATTCCCCTAAGGTTTGAATGTTTAGTTGGTTCCAAACATTACAAGCATGATTGTAGTCTTCAACAGTGATTGCACTTTCATTTAACTTGCTATTGAAGGCTTCAATCAGTGGCAGACTGGTTTCTTCAAATTTTTCTGCAGAAGTTATGTAATCATAGGGGAACACTCCTTTACGCATTACTAAGTCCAATTTATCTTCAGGTACAATTTTGCTGGTTTCTTTTAAGTCTTCTCTTCTTAGGTTTTCAGACAATTTGCTCAAACTAGATGACATAAATCTATAAGAGTCTACGAAGCGAAGTTTAATTTTACCTACTGTTTTTGAGAAACTGATGTACTTCTCCAATGTTTCAGCTAATACTTCAATTTTTCCATCATCCCGTCCTAACTCTGGGATAATGAAGTGGGAGTCATAGCCGCTAAGATTGTGTAACACGACAGGGATAAAGTTTGGTAGTTTGTAATTTATATTGCATGAATTACAAGCAGCTCCTCTGTATAACCCTGTCAGGTGATCGTGATCTCTTACTTTTGGATTTTCTTCACTGAAACTCTTTTTGCATAAATAACATCTTGATGCTGAATTGTATTCTTCTTGTTGATTTTGGTTCAAAGGTTCCATGGGTAAAACATTACCGAATAAGCGTTGCACCTTTTCAGCAATATCATACAACTGGTCTACAAAATACTTAGCGGCTTTTTCCCCACGGTAGAGTATTGGAGTGGATGTTAACCCATAGTGTTGTAACTGTTCTTCAGGCAAAGTGGATTTCACCAATAAGCAAAAACTGTTAGGTTGATGCAATTGATATTTGGTTCTTCTAGTCACCTCACCATTCGGAAGCTCCTGTGGTACTAACGTGGATTCGAAATCTGCGTAGACGGCTACTGGAATCCGATATTGGTGAACTGTTTTGTTGAATTGGATGAACGCTCGAGATGGCGGTGGCAGACTAATCTTCACTTCATAGTTGTCATTACAAAGTCTTTGGTGCTCCATCAACCACTCCGATCCTCCACGTCTGAATTCCTTGCATGTAAAACAAAAGCATCTCTTGCATATTGTTATCTTACGATTTTGTTTTGACACTTGTCGTACAACCAAAGATTCAAAGTTTTTAATATAAACATAATGTGAAATCTCACCTTTGGTTATCAATAATAAATCAGTATGGTTACTTTGCTCTACTTTTCCTACTCGTAGTGGATACACATTGTTTGAATCATCTAAACCGAACACGTTAACAGAAACACCTGGATTTTGTTTCTCAAATTTAGTAATTTGATCAAGACTCACAGGATACGACATTCCTCGAAAGTTATAGCGGTGTTGAACAGCTTCGTATGCTATGCTAGGTCTAATAGCATTATGTCCCACGTATTTTGCTAACATTGCATACCGGAAACATTCATTGTCCTCATTTTTCACATTGATACATGATTTAGTATCTCGGATAACCTTTGGTAGAGGGATAAAGCTGCTACCTCTTATACCATATCCATGCTTGTGAATCCTCACATCCATACCTTCAATCGATGATAACGTCCAGCCAGATCCTCTTCCTTCATGTTCTTGGAGTTTCATTAACAGTTCATTCAAACATTCTTCTAAAATTTCGCTGATATCAGATGTGGTTGTAAGGGTTCGGTTTTTAGCAATGAATGCTCTCGGTGAGTTTTCACCATCGCTATTAGTAAACATAGCCTCCAACACCAATCCAAATTTAATAAAGTTCAATCTTGTCAATTCTTCCGTCAATGTTTTTACAACTAGTTTTTTAGCTTGAGTTAGAAAATTTTCCAATTCTAATTGCACGTTATTAATTTTGAAATGAGTTACAACTGGTCCTGGCAAGGCTGTGGTGCGCAGTTGTCTTATATCTTCCACTTCTTCTGTATCCTCTTCTTCCATATCCTCTTCTTGGGTACGCAGTTGTTTTACATCTTCCACTTCTTCTGTATCCTCTTCTTCCATATCCACTTCTTGGGTACGCAGTTGTTTTAAATCTTCCACTTTTTCTTTCATTTCCTCTTGAATAAATCCTCCAGCTGTAGATGGTCCAGCTCCGGCAAATTGAATAACACTTGGTCTTCTTCTTTGCATTAACTGTAAATAGCTAGCCCAGTCCTCCTTCTGCTTCTGGGGTTTTTCCAAAAACCGATCAATCGCATCCAAGTCTTCTTCACTTACTACAATCTCTTCTTTTCTGTCCTCTTCACGATGCAATTCTCGGTGTAACTGTAGATAGCTATCACAGTCGTCCATCTGCTTCTGGTAGTTTTCCAATAACCGATCAAACGCATCCAAGTCTTCTTCACTTACAACAATCTCTTCTTTTCTGTTCTCTTCATGATGCAATTCTCGGTGTAAAACAAAGATATCTTCATCTTGGAAAAACTCACCACAAATATCGCAAAGAGCCATTTTTTTTACAGTTTGGCTTTGAGTGTGCACTCGGTGAATGTCCACGCAATAATGAGCAGCGCGCTCAACCGGGTCCCTTTATACCCGAGGTTGAAGGGTGGGGGAAGGTGACGTCATATACATCCAGTTTATCAATCATGTAGTAGATTTGGCTTTTAAACACCCATTTTCAATTTATTCTTCAACAGGTTTGATAAATCAATGATCTTTGGTCTAAATCCACTACTTTGTACAAATTTTTTTGTTTGGGCACTTCTCGTCCGGAGCAAAAAACTCTTTGGTCAAGGTCAAAATTTTTTTCTCAAAAAAAAAGTTCGGGGGGGGGGTCATTACTGTATTTAGGTCAAGGTCACGAAAAAACTTTAAAAAAATTAAGCCCCACCTGGGGCACTTGGGTTGTCATCGCTGTAGCCTCCGAAGAGACCCAACTATGACAACAAGGCAACATCCAATGTCGTGTACCCTTCGCCACGCAAGACTTGTAAACATTTACTGCATTGTCTTTTCAGTAGCTAACAAAGATTCATTTACATAATTTTGTGTTTCCAGAAGGAAACAAACTGAGGACACCCTAGTGGCTTACGTCCTCGTCCGAGTGCAGAGGCCGCCGCAACCTTTTGCATGCCAGCGTACAAACGGACATGCTCCCAAATGCCATCCGCAACCTTTTGCATGCCTGGCAGGAGCCTACCGATAATTAAAATAGGCTTTACACGGGGGCCTACTCCCGTAACCTATCTTTAATATTTTTAATTTACAATGCATTGAATTTTTACAAGTCTTTGTGGGTCAAGGCCACACGGACATTAAAAAATTTCGGCCCCCGTACATCCATGGCGAACCACGAATGTTCGGGGGCCTTGGGGACTAAAAACACAAATATCTAACAAAGATTCATTTACATAATTTTGAGTTTCCAGAAGGGAAACATACTGAGGACACCCTAATGGCTTACATCCTCGGTCCGAGTGCAGAGGCCGCCACAACCTTTTGCTTGCCAGCTTACAAACGGACATGCTCCCCAAATGCCATCCGCAACCTTTTGCATGCCTGGCAAGGAGCCTACCAATTATTAAAAGTGGCTTTACACGGGGGCCTACTCCCGTTCCCTGACTTTACAATTTACTTTGAGCATTGAAAAAGCTCAAGGGGGGATTGCTAAAACAAGCGTATACACTTTAGAAACATATAACACACTTACAACACACAATTGAGCTCAACGTAGTCAATGCTGGAACAAGCACATACACATTAAACACATATAACAAACAAGACACAAAGGATAAAAGACACACAGGAGACATAGGGTACAAGTAAAACACTCTCATATAAGACAATTCTCAATACCCAAACGCAAGCGCAATATCTTACAACTAATACAAGTCTTAAAGTTAGAGTAGACTTCGCTAAACACTGAAGGCGCCATTCAATGTTTAGTGATGCCTATGGCGGTCCGTCCCGATCGTTCACGTTCAACGCGCGGGAGCGGACTGCGAGCCGGCTCTGGCCGGACCCCCTTATATCCCCACCGGGGCTGCCACGCCCAGGATATCAGGGGTGGGGGAGGGGGAGGGGGTGGGGGAGGGGGTGGGGGAGGGGGTGGGGGGGGCACTTCTCGTCCGGAGCAAAAAACTTTTTGGTCAAGGTCAAAAATTTTTTCCGAAAAAAAAGTTCTCGGGGAGGGGGGGGGGCACTTCTCGTCCGGAGCAAAAAACTTTTTGGTCAAGGTCAAAAATTTTTCCGAAAAAAAAGTTCTCGGGGGGGGGGGAGGGGGTGGGGGAGGGGGTGGGGGAGGGGGGGTGGGGGAGGGGGGGAGGGGGTGGGGGAGGGGGGGGGCACTTCTCGTCCGGAGCAAAAAACTTTTTGGTCAAGGTCAAAAATTTTTTCGAAAAAAAGTTCTCGGGGGGGGGGGGGTTGCTAAACTTTTTGTGGGGGGGGGGTCAAGTGGGTCAAGGTCACCCACTACACTTCTACTCTAAGTGTTGGCTATACCCCCTCCACAACCGAGTCCCTAGGCTGCACAACACCGCTCCGCCAGTATGTCTCCAGCTTCCATGCGGTGCACCTCGCTGTTTTCTAACTCTCTATATGTAAGTATTTTTACAAGTCTTGAATATAGGTCACTACACTTTAACTCTGGGACAATATCGACTTGTAGTATTTCAGTGTTTTGACTCAAGGTCATCACACTTTAACTCTAGCACGCCGGTTATCGTACCAGAGGTGCTCACTAACCTAACTTGTAATGTTTAGGGTGGCGTTTTCACACCACGTAGTATCGCCATGAGTGTTCAGTCCAGATTTTAAGTTAGATTAATTTTACTGTGATCTTTTCCAATTCATTTTGCCAAAGGATGAGATTTCTTTTTATATATCAGTATTTCTTTAGAGTTATTGCAGATTTCTTTTAGGTTATTGGAGATTGCAGGGATACAATTAGTTTATTTTACACAACTCTTTATCTTGGAGTTCTTCCACTTTGACTTTACTTCCTCGCCCCTCACAGCCTAAGCTGTACAGTAAGGTTTCTTCTAGTGCCAACTCGGGCTGAGAGTACAGTGTGTTGACTGTAGGACAGCTCATGGTGAAGTGATGCGATACTCCAGTGTACAACCTCACCTTCCCCCACCACTGTGACCTTCCCCCACTCCTGCTATTACCCCCTCCACTTTTGCCCTGGCTCATGCGCTACCAACAGTCTCTCAGTATTGTGCGGACTTTTGTGAGGGGAAGCCATGTCGCGAGACACTTTGGGTAAGAAACTTAGCCGTGTTAAGTCTTTATTGGCTGCTCAGTGTCCACCGCTCAAGGTCAAGCGGGTTTCGACTTTAGCTAAGTGGCGTAAGCTGTTGCGCGGACACCCTAAGTTTTGTACCAAACAGACTAATGTAAGTTTTACTGATGAAGATTTGTTTAGAATATTGGAAGAAATGACTTTTCCTTGCAAAGTTCAGTTAGTTACTCCCATTCCTGACGGTTTAGAGTCTTAGTCTCTCGAGCCAATATACCTAGAGTGCGCGGGGCTGGACAGTCAGTCGCTCGGTGTCTGTCGTAGGGTGCGCATCGCGGTTACAGTAATGATGAAACGTGGGAGTTGTATCGGTTCAAGGTCACTCGAGCGGTGTCACATGACGGTTTAGGCAGAGTCACGTTGCAAACTTTGAGTTTCCTTGGCACTTTTGCTGTTTCTCGTCTAATTTCACTCCAAGTCGTCAAGGTCATTGAAACCTCACTAAAACTCGGAGCGTAGTGCGAGAAACAGCAAAAGTGCCTAAAAATTTTAGGTTTCAGCGTGACCTTGACCTTTGTGACATCGATGACGTCATAATGGTGACGTAAGGGGTGATGACGTCATCGCCACGTCATTTCTGCAACGTCATGGGTGTGACGTCACAGAATGACGTAATTGGTGATGACGTCATCGATTGCGTCATCGATGACGTCATCGATGACGTCATCGGTGGGGTCATTGACCTCGATGACGTCATCGCTCAGGTGACCTTGAACTGAGCCAGCTCCCGCGTTTCTCCACTACTTTTCACATTTTAAATGTCCAAATATCGACCAAAAATAAAATTTTAACACCTTAGGTATATTTGAAGAATTAAGTTTCCCTCGCATAACCCATTAAATTTGAGGTGAGGTGGTAATAACCCTTTGTGTGTAGGCAGGTGTAAAAAAGATTAACTTTATTTACATTCTTCATGATCAAGATATTTATTCTCAACACTTCATAAAGTCTTATGGTTCAACGCAACCAACGAAGACTTTATAGACTACACCGTCGAAAACTAACACTCAAACCAAATTTGCTATTTGGAAATGTTATTTTGAAGAAGATTCCCTTTATCTGAGATCGGTGGCGGTTAAGAAAGTTGTCGTGGTACAAAGTTGCAACCATTGTGTAACTAGTTAGCGTTAGCGAGCTCGAGGGGTGAAGTGGGGAGACGCTTTGGTGACAAGTACAAAGACCAACTAATTGATTTAATGGCTCCCCAAGCAACCAGGCATTGTTCTTGTTACGCTGGCTCTGGCAAATTCTTTGCAAAGGTAATGCGACAGAAAAACCTGTATCAGATGTCTTGTTAATTTTAGTTTGAGTTTTTGAGCTACCCAGATCTAATGGATCGTAACAGTTTTATACTTACAGAATATTCTATGTTAGCTGAGAAAAGTTTAATTTTTTAGTAATATTTTTTTAATCTACTAAATTAATAATTTAGAAAATAATAAGGTACATGTAATAATATTCGAGTTTACCCAATAAATACGTTTAACTGAAAAAGTCGTAAAAGTTATAGGATGATCATTTTATGTAGGCCTACGTTGAATACACTAGTATCTATAAAATAATACTCTGTGTATTACAAGTAAAGGATTAGCCAACAATAAAATACAAGAATAAAGTTATGACAATACAGTTTGAGGCCAAGGCTCGGCAAAGGAGCTTATAGTATTCAGTTTGAGCCAGCAAAGCTATTTGTAATCTTGAACCATATTTTTTAAGGAGTTTAGGAATGTAGTTACGTCTTAGGACCGAGGCAGCAAAATCATCTTCTTATATATTACACTAAAACCCAGTTGAAACGTTGTACGTTCTTCGTTAATACGGACCCGCTCTTCATGACTTATGAGTAGATTTATAATTAATAGACTTGCCTTCGAATACACGGATCTTAGGGTTAGTTCCAAGAGCACTTCAAAGGTTTGGGCCATAACTACTATTATGGAAGACCAGACCTCTGTTAATATTATTTAGACATTTTGATAGTTATGGAACTTTTAGTTAATTATGGGAAATTTGTTATTATTTTTTAAGAACTTCACTTTTGGCATAACGCAACTGAATATCTGAAGAAATAATTAAAATAGAATGTGTTTATCAATAGTTAGGGATATTATTTCTACAGTACTTACTTTAAGAGATTTAGGTTGTTAAAGAAAAATAATACTTATACCAGGGACAAAAATTAAAGAAATGAAAATGTTAAGTGTATGCCTGAGTAAGGTTGTTATTTTTGAAAGCTAGGAATCTACAATAATTCCTCCGCGGTTAGCTAGTCTATTTTACTGAAATTACGTGAAAATTTAATGATTATAATTAGTATGACTGCCATAAGAAATAAAGGTTTATTGCAATAACACAGAACTGTGTCAATTAACTGTTTCATCTCAAGGAAGAAACTAGCATATACAGTATCACTTATAAAATGTTATTTCTGGTAGGTATTTAACTATTGTTATTATCACAATATTTGACTCTATCGCAAATCTAAACCTGCAATGAATATTAGAAAAACTATAATTACGAATTTTAACATGAATTATAAAATGATAAAATTAGGTCTTCATGGAAAAGGAAATCAGATAAGAATTCTATTTTTCAAGAACATGTGTTGCAATCAAATCAAAATTCAAGAAAAATAATCGGCACTCATATTTTCATCTAAGAGCTAAGTTTATTCAAACGATTTTTACATTAGGCCTACTTGAAGTCCTTATACACAAGAATTGAGAAAAACTTTTAGAAACGATTTACAAGGTCTCGGTCATATGATTTTACTTGGAACAACAGAGTCAAGATTAAATTAACGAGTATAAAAACTGTACTCACAGTGAGGTTGACGTTAGGAACAGATGGGCCATGGGTAAGCAACAACCGGACAATGTCCACATTGCCGGTCCAGGCGGCGAGGTGCAGGGGGCTCGAGCCTTTACCATCCACGATGTTCGTGGAGGCTTCATGTGTCAGCAACAGCTGAACGATGTTCCTGGAAAATAAAAATACCTCAGTAGGACCATGAAAGAGAACAAACAGGCGATATACACATTGCCGATCCAAACGGCAAGGTGCGGGGGACTCGAGCCTTTGCCGTCCACGATGTTCGTGGAGGCTTCATGTGTCAGCAACAGCTGAACGATGTTCCTGGAAAAGAAAAACACTTCAGTAGGACCATGAGAGAGAACAAACAGGCGATATACATATTGCCGATCCAAACGGCGAGGGCGGGGAGCTCGAGCTTTTGCCATCCACGATGTTTGTAGAAACTTCGTCAGTCAACAACAGCTGAACTATGTTCCTGGAAAAGAAAACAACTCTTTTCAGGAACATGAGGACATAAGAAGAAGGAACAGGCTGACGATATATCTAAGTTGCCGGTCCGCGCGGTAGCATTGTACATGTACAAGGGCTGGAGCCTTTTGCCATCCATTATGCTCTTTGAAGATTTATATGTTAGCAATATGTTCCTGGAACCAGACAAACATCTCATTTCAGGAACATGAAGGAATAATAATGAAGAGAGAACACCTAAGTTGCCAGTTCACGCTGTGGCGATGTGGCGCTGTGGGATGGAGCCTTTTGTCATTCATTACTGTATGTGCACGCTCTTGGAAGATTGATGTGTCAAGAAAAGCTGTGTGATTTTCGATTGAACAGAAAAACATCTGTTTTAAGTATAATCTAAAGGATCATGAGTAAGAACAGGCTGATGATTTTTGCGAAAGCTTCCTGTGTTGCAACAGTTCAACAACGTTCCTGTTAATTCTATTATTTTATTTACTTGACTTTTAATTTAGACCTAAATTACTTTCTTTAAACTAGAAACAGTTCTCTTAACAGGTTCACCGTTATTTCCTTTATTTAAATAAAATATTATTTCCCTAACGTGGATAAAATTTATTGAAAATTAATAGATACCCTATTGGTTAACCATCCCTTATTTAAAATCATAAGTTGTAATTTATGTTGTTTTTCAATAAGACTAAATCTTTACTAAACTACCGTAGTTGTCTCGCTGATTTGTTTTTTTTATTTTTTGAGGAACCCACGATAGATTATTCATAGCCTTCACTAACCAACAGTTGCATGGGCTACTAATTCCTACTTTAAAAATTTTCAAATTATTTGACGGATGCTATTCCGAGGAGGTCGACGAGACATATAGAGGAGGATTCAGATCAGGAAAAAAGAAATGCAATTTTTTTATTTGTCCATCAGATGTCATTGACTAAAATCTCTTTGCAAAAGCAACATAAAAAGGTCCAACAGTAGAATGAGGTTTAAAAATGAAGAAATTTCCTTAGCTTTAGCGTCCCTTCCTCTCTCAACTCTAATGTTCTAACTCGACTACTTTTTTATACTGTTTTTCCTCCACAGTCAAATTCATTATGTCCACTGTAAATCTATACATACTAGAGATTGCCTCCTGATCGAAATTCGATCAAAATTTTAGTTGAATTTTACCCATGAAGTTATAACTTATCTGTTCTTCCTGCTTTTCTAGCAGTTGTTTTTACAATAGCTGTCTAGTCTAATGATTAAATTAATTCTTCTTCCCCATAAGATTAACATTGGAACTTTTAAAGCCTGTGGGGAGTAGCCCTGGAGTCCGATGTGAATTAGAATGTGATTCTGCTCATCTACAGGACTATACCTTTCTAACGGTATGCGCGGATTTCTCCTACGATGCACACAAGCTGAGAAAAAAGGAGGAAACGAAACATGCTTGCCTATTAATATATAGATTTAATACGCGACACAGTTTTGTACAAGGAACTCCTCCCACAGTTTTTAACCGATTTCAATGATTTTTGTCTTTGTGTCATTGGATAGAGCTCGGCGTGAAGTTGTTTTAAAGTAAATTGGTAAATATCCATTTAAAAGGAAGGGCCTTACAAGTCCTTAAAGTTCATATTTTCCCATTTGATTAACATTGGTAAGGGAATTGATTGATTTTCAAATAAACAGCTGTAAAGTGTAAACATTGGACATCAGCGAAAGCAAGGAATCTAAAATAAAATAAAGAGAAGGTAGGGGTCAAGACATGCAACACCCTCTATAGTTGGGAGATGACTTGTTGGCCAGCTAGGGAAAAAGGGATTGAGGGGAGGTTACCCCCACCTCAGCGATTTCTAGATCTCCTATTGGTTAGTTTTTCATATCTTATTTTATTTCAATGCTATTTAACAGCTAATAGTGGTGGGGGTATCTTCCCCTTCACTAGCCAACAAGTCATTCCCAACTATATACACCAGGTGTTCTTTTGCACCTATGACGTCACCATTTACAATAGTAAGATGCACGAAAATAGTCCGATGGATATTTTATCAGCTGTGTCCCCCCTCACCCCCTCTCGCCCTGCAATGTTGTCATTTGTGGTTATGTTTACCATGTGTAACACAGTATAAAAATGTGTTTTAAAATAAATCTGGCAACAATGCATCGACTCTCATCGGACTATTTTCGTGAATCCTACTATAATACTGGTAATGATAACGATGATGTCATAGGTGCAAAAAACATCTGATGCATAGGGGGCGTTGCATGTTTTGACCTCTACCTTGTCTTCATTTATTTTGATTCCTTGAGCGAAAGTACCTTTCACACGACCTTCACACCTTTTCACACGAAAGGGGTTATGTTAAACCAAGGCGTGTACCTGGTTAACGAATTGCATTATGCATGCAGAAAATATTTAGAACTAAGCTGTGGACGTTTCACAAATTGTAGAACTGACTAAGTGGTATCAAATTAAAGATTTTGGCCAAAAACTCTTGAGAAAATAACAGCATGTCCAAAAAGCTATGAGGAAATTGTAAATAACGTGAGACGTCATCCAGAAGGAAAGCATTGAGATAAAGAACATCACATCAACATCACGTCGGTTATAGTTTGGTTTTTAAAATGATAACCAGATAACGCCAATTATTGAAGACTATTTTTAATTGTTATAGCCTACTATATTCAATTTTCTTTTCACTATTGATAAGAAAACCTGTTAGAAGCACCACTGATCTTCAACTTATAATTGATTATTTTTATTTATACAATGATTGGCTAATCCAGAAAATTGAATAGTTTTATAACCCATATGATGTAAACGGTGCTGAACTGTATTGAAAGGAGTTTAATTGTGACATTGTATTATGATTTGATGTTTTTTTTTTTCTTTTTAAAACTTATGCTTTCACTTCGAGATTTGGAGGTTGAGGACAAAGATTTCGCAAAATATTAAAATTGAAATTAAAATTATAGCCTACATGGAATTATTGGGCGAAACATCGGCATTCAGCTATGGTCTAATCCTTGCTATTTGAATAATTTGCAAAGGCAGCAGACTATATTGGCTTCGGCCCGTAAGCCACTATAGGTATTAAGCTACGCAAAATACCAAGGTCATCTTCGTAACGATCACAAAGTGTATGTAGGTCTACAAAAAATATTTACCAAGAGTTTTTATAGAAAATGAAAATTTCGCTGTTATAGGAATTGAAATGTGTTCAGTTTATTAACTAAATTGCTCGATTTCGAGCAACATGTACGCTATATAGTTAAATGAAAAACAGTTATATAAAATGGACAATTGACCAAACAGCCCTTCAAAACAAACTGATATAATCTTAAAACTAAAATTTCTTATTATTTAATGATAGGGTGTGGAGTGTATTCACAATAGTCAAGACTTCTACCATCTTTAAAAGCTCGCTAAGGCTCCAAGGGAACCTACACAGAAGTGATGTGAGTCATTAGTACATTAGAAAAGAAAATTAATAATAACAAAGCTGTCTGCTAAGCAGTGATGAGAGTTTGAAAACGAAATTCTAGTTTTGATCTTTGGAGGATGGATTTGATAATCAGACTCTTGTTACCTCAATCTCAATTTTTTTAAGGCAAGTTAGTAAGAAGATTTAAATTATCAAAAAACTAAGCGAGCGCATCCTTCCTACATATTGGAAATGGGGTACAAGTTTTTATATTACACATAACAGCTGTTTTGTGTTGTTATAACAGTGTACAAATTGTGCTCCTGAAAAAATATTGAAATTTAAATTTTAATTAACTAGTAAGTAAGTGAATTATTCATAAAAGCATCTCAAAGAACATTCCTTCAAAATTTATGCATAATATTCAAGTTTTATAAAAAATCTCTCTTATAAATAGTGCATTATAAAGTAGACATAACCTAATTTTACATTCATTTAACTTTAAATACACCATCTGAAGAACTACAACATAAAAATTCGTTACTTGGTTTTAAATTTGTTCTTTTTTCAAACATGATTAAATCAATAATTCAGAGCAGACGCCAAAGAGCTAATTCCACAATGTTGAATAATGTTTCCACCTCAAATCAAGATCCAGAGCAATCGGATGTGTCATCAAGTTTAATTATAAAGGTCAATAAATTGAAACAAGAAATTCATGACTTAGAGCGAAAAAAGCAAACTTTGAGTAAAAGAATTAGTGATTTAAACTTCAAACAAACATACTGCGAGAAAACTCTAGGTCCAGTAATAACTAAGGACTCCTCTGCCCTGAATTCAACTGACAACTACCTAAATGACACACATCTACAATCATATTTTGATTGCCTTTCTGCAGAGATCCCTGATGAAAGGAATGACGTAATACTTGTAGGTCCAATGGTTTCTCTTTTCCTGAAAAATTGTAGTTTATATGAGAACCTCACAACATTAACATCTCTTAATTTTGGCCAAGTACAGTTTGCTTTCTTTTGTGTTAATAATTGCAAAAATTTCAAAAAATAAATGGTAACAACGGGTCACATTGGAGTTTATTAGTATATGAGAAAAGGATAAACACTTTTTATCATTTTGATAGCGTCTCAGGTTTAAACAGTCAAGCAGCTAATAAACTTGCAAAAAATGTAAGAAATGATGCCACGTTTTATGAAGCTGTAACAACTCAACAAAAATCAGATTTTGAATGTGGACTTCATGTCTTAGTGAATGCCAAAATGATTTTGAGGAAGATCATAGATGACAAAGATTTGGACATTGCTTATCATCTTAAAGGAACTAATGACCCTAATATTAATGTAGCTAGCCAAATGATTACTGATAACAAACTAAACGATACTCTCCCAGGAGAAAACGTCTCTGATAGTCGATTAACCAGCGAAATAGATAATGATCATGAGCAAAATAGCATACTATTTCCAATTGAAGACACCGATAGCAACAAAAGTGAAGCACAATGGCGATTACAGACATATAAAAATCCAAGAACGTATACCAGATGCTGTGATGTAATTTTGACATCAAACAAATATTCAATTCTTGAATCAAGAGAAAAAGACATAAGGGGCCGTCCATAAATTACGTCATCGCTTTTTGGCCATTTTTGGACCCCCCCTCCCTAAAATCATCCTACCATCATAATTTGTCTCACCCCCCCCCCCCCTTCTCAGAAAAATGACGTCATTTTTAACAAACCTCCGTTTTTAGTAAGAATAATGCTTTTTTAAACTCTACATGATAAACTAAAAAAATGACCAATGAATTTACCTTCAGAAATAAAGCCAAAATGTCTTTCTCAATGGAAAAATAAATTATAAAACAACGACTTAAGATAGTCTAACATATTTTATAGATATTTATTTTATAATAGTTGAGTTGTGTTAGAATTAATCATTGTTTTACTGTTAAAATTTTATATAAAACATCATTTTTGAAATGACGTCATATCAAAGCCGACCCCCCCCCTTGCACATCACCTTACCGTCATTTTCAATCTGGACCCTCCCCCCCTATTTTCATATGACGTAATTTTTGGACGACCCCTAACAACTGAAGGAAGAAATGAAATATTTACAAGTGATACAAAACAAGTTACTGAGAAAAAAATTATTCACGTGAAAAAATATGAAAATAAGGCAAAATGTTCAAAATTAAATAATAAATTAATCTCACCTGAGAAAATAGAAAATCATCTACAAATTGATGATCCAGAAACACAAAAGTGTGAGAAAAATAATGTTGTAGAGGAAGGTTATACAAAAATATCTGCAATCTCATTTGCAGACACAACTCATGGATCTAATTATTCACCTTTAAAAAGAGTCCCAAAAATAAAAATATTCGCTGATAGTCATGGAAGACTAATAAACAAACTGCTTGGGAAAACGCTTAAAAATACCTACAATGTGACTACAGATGTAAAACCAAATTGTAAAATAAAAAATGTCGTCGGCAATTTGGAAGATCAAACCAAAGACATGAATTACGATGATTTTATTGTTGTTTTAGGAGAACTAATGATATTGACAACAATACACAGAATTATGAGATATTGAAACAATTTGAATCAATTCTCCAAGGGTCTATGAAAACTCAGATAATTATTTGCGCAATTCCTTTCCGTTATGACAGACCAGACTTGAATTCATTTATTAAAAATATAAATTCTCAAGTAAGAACTATGACTTATTATTATCCTCATTCTACATTTTTACCGTTATATGATTTAAAGAGAATCTTTTACACCAAACATGGCTTGCATCTAAATAAACTTGGAAAGAAATATTTAGCTATGTTAATGTCTAATATCATTTTACACAACAACAATAACTTCAGCAAGAATCTTGATGTGCCAACTGAATTTAAACAACACGCTTCCGCGACTTTCAATAAGTATGTTAAAAACCATACAAACTATATTAATATGAATCATAGTAACTCCAAAGATGAAATATCTTAAGTAACCTCTGAATCAATAAATAAAATATCTGTTGTAGTAACTAATAGAAACAACGAATGGAAGACCTTACAGACAAAAGGTTTTTTAGATATTATTTTCAAAACGAAGCAAATTTACTAACAGTTTTTCCCCAAAGGAGTAAAAAGCAAATTAATAATGCACAGATGTCTGTTAAATTAATTCATCAAAACATCGAGGGGATGAGGGAAAAAATGGAATTAATAGAACGATTTATAGCAGAAGAATCCCCAGATATTCTTTGTTTGTCTGAACACTACCTAAAAGAAAATTAAATAAATTCAATTAAATTGAACAATCTTAATCATGCTTCCTCATTTTGTAGAAAGAATATGAGAAAAGGGGGTGTTTGTATATTTGCTAATGAGCGGTTAAATATCACTCCGATTGATATGGCTCAATATTGCATACAGGGAAAGTGTGAAGTATCATCAGTTAGAATAAACAATCTACTAAGAAACATTTTAATTATTGCTGTGTACAGACCTCCTTCAGGAAATACTAACTTGTTTTTTAACACATTAAGAAACATTTTAGACAGTGTTGAAACCAACAATAATTATGTTGTTGTAACTGGAGACTTTAATATAAATTGCGCAAAAGATGAAGCAAAAACAAAAAAATTTAAATATTTGATGGGAAGCTATGGTCTTAGTCAGACGATATTTTCTTTTACGAAAGAATTTAAAAACTCTAAAACCAGCATTGATAACCATTTCACAAATATCCTAGATGGTTTAATTGAAATTGAAAGTTATGTGTTAAAATCTTGTTTAGCAGATCACCATGCTCAGGTTGCAGAATTGAAATCAATTCAATCTTCAGTAAAAAAACCTCACTTCAAAATTATAAGATCCTTTACTGATGATCAAATTGCCCTCTTCAAAAATCTTTTAATAAATTGAAACATGGCAAGCCCTTCATGGAAAACATGAATCAGTTACTGAAAAATATGATACTTTTCATAATATATTAAATCAACATTTCTTAAGAGCATTTCCCTTAAAAAAAGTACAAATTAAAGAAAACTCAAAAGTTAAAACTAAACTGTCGGATTATGCCTTAAATTTAAGGAAAGACATGAAGGACCTATATAGCAAAACAAAAGATCTGCACTCATCTGAACCCATGAGAATGAAATACAAAGAAACCAAATTATTATTTAGAAAGACTTTAAGAGAAGAAAAGTCAACTATGATCAAAAATAAAATATTAAAATCAACTAATATGTCTAAGGCAGTATGGGGGATTATAAATGAGAATAAAATATCAAAAAAGAAACAAAGATTAACCGAATATAAAATTGAAATCTCTAAAGGTAATATAATAAAGAATCCAGAAGAAATATCAAATATATTTAATAATTTTTTTGTAAATGTTGTGCCTAGTAACTTACAAAGTGATACCAATGATAAGAAATATAGATCAACTAACTGTGTTGAAATTAACCCTCATACAATATACATGTTTCCAACAGACCGCTTTGAGGTAAATGAAATAATTCTATCACTTAAAACATCCACAACTTTTGGATTTGATGGAATATCCAACAAGCTTTTAAAAGAATGTCATTATGAATTAACACATCCAATGATTTATCTGATAAATGAGTCTTTAAAATCAGGTGAATTCCCAACTAAATTAAAAAAGTCAAAGATTATACCAATTCATAAAACTTCTTCAACCTTAGATTGTAAAAATTATCGGCCCATTTCTATTCTCTCGAGTATCAGTAAAATATTTGAAAAAGTTGTGCTAGTTCGAATAACATCCTTTTTTGAAAAATATAACATTTTATCAAAAAATCAACATGGCTTTAGAAATACCCCCGTCGCAGCAGACCTGCGTACTCAGCGAATTTCCAAATTAGTAGTATTAATTATGACCAGATAAACCTGTAAACCAAAAATCATCACAAGCTCATAAATAGGGAAATAAATGTTTATCTCCTTATGATAAATGTAGGGAAAGAGTATGCAGGTATGCTGCCATGGGGAACACTAAAAGTAGGTTTTTAGCATTAAAAAAAATTATTTTGACCATATCAAGCCATACATTAAATTTCATCAATATCTTTCCATTGCTAAAGGAGTTTGCCTATTCTCCATATGATTAACAGGGTAATTCCATGTCAGATCAACACACTTTTAATTAAAATTTTACCTGACCATTTCAGAATTTCCTCAAATTTTGTATGGAGGTAGTTTGTACCAAGAATAAGAAAAAGATTTAATTTCAATTTTTTATCTCAAACGGTTTTCGAAATACGGCTATGTAAAGTTTACAAAAAAGCGCCAAAAACCGCCTTACAAGCATTTTTGGAATTGCTCTAGAAGCTGTTCTAATAAAGCTAAAAAGTTGGGAGGGGTGTCATTTTACTCCATTTTATATGGCCTTTTTTGTAATATACAACACACCCTAGGTTGTAATAAAAATTTTTTTTAAAAACTCAAAATCAAAATTTTGATTTTGAATATCTTAAAAAGTGCGTCTTGAAATTTTTGGAAAAAATTCCTAGAATAAGGTTGTACTAAGACTAAGCAAATGTGCAAATTTCAAAGTGGGCATGCAATGGGTTCTAGGGTAATAAATATTTTGAATCTGGGTTGATTTTCAAAATCGTTAAGTTTTATGTAGGTATTTTTTTACATGAACAATTAGGCATTTTATTTTCTCACCAAATAACCAATTCACTTGGTGCTTGACATTGCCAGGGTTATTTTTTGAGTCTCCTCAGAAGTAAGGGTGTAAATCCTTCCAGTGGGTGTTGTAGGATCAACTTTACAGAAGATGTCAGTTACTGAGATCCATAAGACATATCCGGTTTCATTGGATAACAAAATGAAGCTGCTGGTCCAGAGGGGTGTAAAAATGTTACTTTTAATTCATCATCTTCTTCCTTCTTCTCCAAAACATAGGCAAGCCACCACTTGTCATCGTATAGTGCTATGATATAGCCATTTATATAATTTATTTGCAACTTATCAGGCGATTTTTGAACCATCACCATATGTTCAGTTGGGCTTTCAGAAATAAACTTTTACCCTTAGTTTTGAGAAACTCAATGGTTCTGGTACAAAACAATGAAATTGTTGAGTTCCTTTAATGGTAATGGCCTGGTTAAAGCGCTCCTCGAGAAACTTTTCCGATTCGATATACTCCTCCTGGGTAGAGAAGGTAAAGTTAATAGGCTACCATTAATATTCTCTTTTGCCCATTCACACAACTGAATTGGTGTCAGGCGTTGGTTATCAAATGGCCATTGTAGGCTAGCTTTAGTGGCTAGCCTCTTGACTGTTCCACCAATCCCATCACAAGGGCCTTTCCCATGAGCCGTTGCTGAGAAATGCCATTCGGCATCAACATTAAAATCTTGTTTATGGAAGCACAAGTTTATAAAGTTTTTCCCCTCATACATTCCTTCCTACATGCTGGAGCAGGCTTTTTATATGCAGGAGCAGGCTTCCTGCATGATGCAGCTGGTTATTTATAGACTAAAGAATTTCTAATGTTTTATTTATTTTTAAATTTATTTTATTCAAACATATCTATATATTAAATAATCTAATTGTATTAAGTCTAACATGAATAGGCTGTTAGGAATAAGTATATATATTTTAATTAATGCTCTTTAAAAAAATTTTATTTAACTGTATAACTTATTGTTTAAAGAATGTCTAGGGTAAAAAGTGCGTAGCCTTGCATAGAATTGTCCAATTTCATCAATTTAAAGGTAATATTTAACAGTGAAGCCATAATTTGCCCATTTTGATACTTGGACATATGCTTAGCAGTAGTACAACCTACCTTTAAGAATTTTATCAAAAAATTTCAAGACGCACTTTTTGAGATATTCAAAATCAAAATTTTGATTTTGAGTTTTGGAAAAAAATTTTTATTACAACCTAGGGTGTATTGTATATCACAAAAAAGGCCATATAAAATGGAGTAAAATGACACCCCTCCCAACTTTCTAGCTTTATTAGAACAGCTTCTAGAGCAATTCCAAAAATGCTTGTTAGGCGTTTTTTGGCGCTTTTTTGTAAACTTTACATAGCCATATTTCAAAAACCGTTTGAGATAAAAATTTGAAATTAAGTATTTTTCTTATTCTTGGTATATACTACCACTATACAAAATTTGAGGAAATTCCAAAATGGTCAGGTAAAATGGGTGTGTTGATCTGACATGGAATGACCCAACATTGGAAAAGAGTATGCAGGTTTGCTGCCATGATAAGCACAAAAACCAAGATTTTTTACCATAAATGGATGAATCTCAACCAAATGAAGCTGAATACCAAGTTTCATCCAAAAACATTGGTTAATAAGTGAAATATTAACACATCCTTATTCTCCATAAGATTAACATTGGAGCCTCAAAATACAACGTACTGTCTTTAGACTTTGTAATATCTCGGTAACCAATGGAGATAGAGCAAAGCTTCAAAATGCTAAATTGTGTGTTTTTTTGAGCTAAATCCAATGGTCAAAATAAAAAATAGAAATTTTAAAAAATTACATATGAAAAATGCAAAAAACCCATTTTTGGGGTACAAAACCCCCCAAAACTACCCCTTCCGATAGGTCGATATGTCTGGTTTACGAACTCATCCGAATAAACGTAGGATTACACATTTCTACCAAATTTGGTGTCGATCGGACCATTTTTACGAGAGTTATCGTGTCTAGGGACACATACATATATATATACATATATATATATATACATATATACATATATATATATATATATATATAAATTTTAATGACTATTATTTTTGGTCTCTGGGCACCTGAAAACGAAAAAGTAACATGGTCCCGGGCTTAGGTCTTACCATGAGACCTACGGTAATAGCTTATATTCCCTATGGGAAATTCGCTAAAAACAAATCAATTCAATTAAAGTACTATTAATGCAATATTTCAATTAACATCAAAAGCTGTCAGTTCAGTTGACAATAAAGAACATAGTCTTGCAATATTTTTTGACTTAAAAAAAGCGTTTGATATGGTGGAACATAAAACTCTATTACTGAAACTACAGCAATTGGGAATACGAGGAACTGCACTACACTGGTTTGAGAGCTATCTCATGAATCGAACGCAAGTTGTTGAAATTCCTTTTGTAGATGACAAAAATGTAATATCATTCAAACAATCAACAGAAATTGTAACAAAATCAGGAGTACCACAAGGATCTATCCTTTGTCCAATGTTATTTCTGATATATATATAAATGACATTACGAAATCAGTTCGAAATTCTGACATTTGCCTTTATGCTGATGATACAACATTGTTTACATCGTATAAGTCATTAAAGGATCTTGAAATTAATAGTTACATTGATTCTAATTTATTAATACAATGGTTTAATGAAAATAATTTGATGACAAACATGACGAAAACTAAATTATTAAAATTCTCTCGAACTAAAAAGAAGGAAAAAAAAGAAAATATTACCATTTCAATAAATGAGTTTCCAATAACAACAGAAGAAAAAGCAAAATTTTTAGGGATCATTATAGACGATAACTTGAATTTTGAATCACATGTTGACATGATAAGCAAAAAGTTATCTAGTGGAATTTACATGATAAGAAGATTGTCGAAATTTTGTAGCACCAGCATACTATTAACTGCTTACTATGGTATAATATATCCCCATTTGTCATATGCTGTGCCTATATGGGGAAATACAACTGCAAGTGCAAGGAACTTATTTATTTTACAAAAAATGGCTATCAGAGCAGTTTTTAAGAAATCAAAATATCATTCCTGTAAACAAATTTTCAAAAATAACAATATTCTAACTTTTCCTTGCATTATTATATATGAAACATTATTGTTTGTCATTCAAAATTTAGAAATATTTAAAACTCAAGAAACATCAAAAAACACAAGGCATAACCTCAACCTCAAAATTCCTGTTCACAACACTACCTTTTTTAAGAAACATTTATTATACAATGGTGTCATATTTTATAATAGATTACCAACTAAATTAAAAGAAGAAAAAGATTTGAAGAGATTTAAAAAGTTATTGAAGAAATTACTACAAAAAGGAGCATATTACAAAATTGAAGATTTCCTTAAAGATAAAAAAAATTAATCATGGACGTTTAACAGTATAAATTTTTAAGTCATCAGTCATAATAAACGAAAATAATAGAAGAGACATATAGAAGAATTTAGTATGTAAGTTTAAATTAGTTTGTAATGCCAATGCAATTAATGTAAATTGTTATATGGCAAATAAATATTATTATTATTATTATTATTATTATTATATGAGCAACAAGGGATTTTTGTTAGAAACAGCAAAAATTCAACAGTCTACAAAATTGAAACGAAAATGAAGATGAGTGACGTGAAACAACTACAAGAGCATCCCTGAGAGCCAATCAAGACCTATAGGTTTTAAGTTTGTACTACAGAGACTCTTAGAGAACCTCCATTTTTCAAACTCTACCATTATGAATCAGTGATTTAAGCTTTTGAGGAGACAAGCAAGGAAGTATTGTGTACAACAGAGCCACTTTTAGACCTCAAAATTTAACCACCAAGTCTTACCACCATTTATCAGTAATTTGAGGAGACAAATGAGAACGTGAGCAAGAATATAACTAAATGGTATATTACACTATTTATTATTTCAATCTCCAGTTTTCAACTGCATCTCTGTGTTAATAACAGTCATCTCTAAGAAAAAAGTGACATTCCACTGCATGTGATAAAGAGAGAAAGAAAAGGATTCATCAAATGGCCATCAGAGAATTACTAATACTACAAAGGGGTGGGGTATGAAAAATTGAGAGGCGTTGAAAATGTATATACGAATATCATCCTTCCCTCGACATCAGAAATCCCAAGGGTCCCATTTGGTGATAAGTGGTATGGTACTGAGACTCTTCTGCCTCCAATTCCCTAATTCTACGGCCATGTAAACAGTGATTTAAGGGAACAATGAGAGAGTAAATAGTAAAGATTACAAGTTAATATTGTGCACAGACTCACTTTTCCATAACTTCAAATTTCAATACTTTTGGGCTATGTAAACAGTGAATTAAAAGCCAAATTTCTGCCGACCACTAAATGTGGGGACATAAACCTGTGCAAAAACATTCCTGCTAAACAGTGTTGTTGTTGCTGAAGATTGAAAGTTTTAAGGATTTGAGAAAGGTGTTTTTTTATCACCCACTCATCACCCACTAAGTATGCTAATGATTTTCCCTCCCCTGTTATGTATGCAAAGTCAAACTTCACTCCTTTTGAAGAGGGGGTGAAATTTTATTTTCACGAAACACGCCCATAATAAGACACCCCCCATAAGAATAACATAGGAAAAACCCCATAAGAATAACATTGAAAATCTAGATACACAGTGCAGAGTGAAATCTGGCAACGCTTTCGCTAAACCAACAGAATATAAACTAGCAACAACTGACGTTCCGAGATTTTCGGTACGATAACCAACACAACAGTGCACAGTGTTAATGACTTGTCGATGTTTTTTTCTGGAGATTTTTTGGTGGGGGAAAATTTTGTGTATACTTCGGAAGTAAAGTTCATTGTCTCCTTTGGGAAAACCGTCACCTTCACCTCGAGAGTTGGCTCGAGCCCAACAATGTTGCGCTTTACTCCCTCGGTACACAAATGACTATGTTTAGTACTCACTTGTGGCCGTTGAGCGCGGCGTGGTGCAGCGCCGAGTAGCCGCTGCTGTCCTGCACGTTCGCCCCGGGCCCGCGCCGCAGGCTGCAACAACAACACGGCCAATCAGCACACATCTAATTACCAATTACCACCGGGGCAAACAATCAATTACCCACCACCTCCGGTAAATGGCGATAACAAGAGTCAATAGTAACAACAGTATATACCTTAACATTGTGTTTGGGAGCTAAAATACTTCGACCTGGGCGTCAAGAGACCTGTCGTATGAAAAACTGCAAGACAGTTGGTTAAATTTTGAATGCAAAATATCAGTTGGATAAGATTTTCCATGTCAATCGCGTTGTTAACACGTTGTAAACTTCAATAAAAGAATGCTATGATGGGATTTCAAAATACGTTTTATGAGAGGTAACTTATAATACTGTTCTTGATTCAAAATCTTGCAAAAAAGGTAAAAAGTTTTAACAATTTTGTAGTATAATATAAGGTTGGACATGAACTGAAAGTCTAAGGAAGCTTAGACTTCAACCACTGCATGGAGCAACATCAGGTCTCTTTTTGACTTGCTTTCGCTGGGATGCGATAAATATATTTTCGAGATACGAGAGCGTATCGCTGCCGAAATCCTTGTGCGAGGACATTTCAGTCATGACCTGGCTAATTCCCCCCTCACGGCTACTTGCACTTGGCCTGGAGGCCATGAGTAAGTACCCTGTATCCTTGCTCAAGAGTAAATATTTACCATGGCCCTCCCTAACGACGTCAAGAACAATTTTTCGCTAATAATTTACGAAATTTACAAAGTTTATAAAATTAAAATCTATTTTAATTTGTGACAATGACGTCTGGATTTTTTTCACCACTTTTCAAATACAACACCGAAAATACCAAAGTGCACACATCATTCATTAATGGTAACAGACGCCTACATGTAATTTCAGTTTGTAAGAAAAAAGTATTTTTGAAAAAAAACTACATTAATCAGTTACAGTAATTAACTGTTTCGGTATTAAAAAAACCATTGTCCTTAAATTTTGTACACTATTTGTTTTGTTTTGTGTCTATCTACGCCATTGGCATATATATCTTAACGTTTTGACGGGGAACGGTCCAAACCCCAGTCTTGTTACTATCTAAGATCGACCTGTTGTTAGAAAGCATCATTAATTAATAGCCCAATGACAAATGGCAACTGGGTCCAGAATTGATCCTTAAAAAAGCTACAAACTTTCCTCAGGATCGAACAGGCAACCTTTGAAATCAAAGGCGAGCACTATAACCACTCAGCTACAAAGCCAGTTTTGTCTGTTGGTTTCTATCCGTCAGTACCTCGTCAAACCTCCCCTCTCGGGGTACAACTGTATGTCTTCGCCTTTGCCCTCCTCAAACCGTGGCAGAGATAATAATTCAGTTCCCCGCAAAGCACTGCGGTCGCTGGTAAATTAGCTACGAAGGTATGCTGTCGTTTTACCCAACCACAGCCGGGGACATCCATAGAATATGAAGAAAAGCGATGCTACGTCGATTTATTTATCTTCGTGTATCGTATTTATTTGTTTATTTTTATAATTGATGAACTACAATAAAGATAAATAAAAAATATCTTAGCGAGCAATCAAAATGGGTCAATGTAAATTTAAAGAATCCATGGGAAAACACTATATGATCAATTATGATTAATTTGGATATGTTTGTCATTGTCACGAGAAGAGAGTACAGTGTATAACTTATCTAAAAAATTCAAAGACAAAAATTGGTTCGATAGTTGTTTTATTTTAACATTTTTGTGCGATAAAATATATACTTTCTAAAAGGGCGAGGGTACTAAAATTATTTAAGGCCAACTTTTCTTTCAGTTACTTGTTGTAGGATAAATGTTTTCTATACATGTATGGAAGGGTGATGAAAGAACAGATCAAAAATCCATAACGCCATCAAAATCTATGCACTAACTTTTAATTTAACAAAAAGTCACAAAGACACTGAAGTTTTACAAGCCACGTTTCAATAGAAACTTTGTATCGGAAAGTTTATGCTGAATTTCACAATCGAAACTTCCATCTGACACCGCCCCACAAAGCGTCGCACAGTGTACAGTAGTTGATTTGCGCACCATTTACTTAAAATATATTATTTAAAGTTTATTATTTTTTAGAATTAACGGGGTATATTCCCATGATAACCGTGAATACTTTACGTATTTGGATTATTCCCATAAAAACAGTTTTTGTACAAACTCCCAAAGTAAAAATGTCAATGACGCATTACGCTGGCATGGTAAAAAATCAAATTACATTAAAATCTATGCACCAAACGACTTATGCACTAAAATACTGTGTACTGTGACTTACTACATATAACATATTGAGTACCTGGTTAACCGAGCCTTGCTCGTTGGTTTTGATTCAATTTTAATATTTTCACCAACAACCAACTATACCTCTTCACAGTTAACAGCTGTTTCAAAAGGTCTGCCTAACATTAATGTTCCTTTATTTTTGTTTACATTTAGTTGTTATTTCGTTACCAAAATAGCAACCCATAAGACCAATGTTAAAAATTACAATTTTTTAACTTAAATTTAGATAAAATTTGATTTTTCCTGGGATTGAGACTGTTTCTAAACTTATTTTTGGGCCGAAACACTCTTTAATGCAAAGTTTAAGCAAAATCTAACAGATAGATTTCGAGATCGTGGAACACACATCCCTTCAGAGATTCCTCGTATTATAGTATAGGATATTGTCTCAATGATCCGTTTCATAAAATACCCCCCGTCGCAGAGCAGACCTGCGTACTCAGCGAATTTCCAAATTAGTAATATTAATTTTGACCAGCTAAACTTGTAAACAAAATTTCATCACGAACTCATTAATAGGGAAATAAGTGTCTATTATCCTTAAGATAAATATAGGGAAAGAGTATGCAGGTATGCTGCCATGGGGGACACTAAAAGTAGGTTTTTAGCATAGAAAAAATTTATTTCGACCATATAAAGCCATATAGTAAATTTCATCAATATCTGTCCATAAATAAAAGAGTTTTCCTATTCTCCATATGATTAATATGGGAAAAGAGTATGGAGGTTTGCTGCCATGATAAGTACAAAAACCAAGATTTTTTACCTTAAATGGATGAATCTCAACCAAATGAAGCTAAATACCAAGTTTCATCCAAAAATATTGGTTAATAAGTGAAATATTAACACATCCTTATTCTCCATAAGATTAACATTGGAGCCCCAAAAGACAATGTACTGTCTTTAGACTTTGTAATATCTCGGTAACCAATGAAGATTGAGCAAAGCTTCAAGATACTAAATTGTGTGTTTTTTTTTGAGCTAAATCCAATGGTAACAATAAAAATTTAAAATTTTTAAAAATTACATATGAAAAATGCAAAAAACCCATTTTTGGGGTACAAAACCCCCCAAAACTACCCCTTCCGGTAGGTCGATATGTCTGGTTTACGAACTCATCCGAATAAACGTAGGATTACACATCTCTACCAAATTTGGTGACGATCGGACCGTTTTTACGAGAGTTATCGTGTCTAGGGACACATACATATATATATACATATATACATATATATATACATAATATATATATATATATATATATATATATATATATATATATATAAATTTTAGTGACTATTATTTTTGTTCTCGGAGCACCTAAAAACGAAAAAGTAACATGGTCCCGTGCTTAGGTCTTGCCATGAGATCTACGGTAATAGCTTATTCCCTATGGGAAATTCGCTAAAAAATGATTATGCAGGTATGCTGACATGGGGAACACTAAAAAGTAGGTTTTTAGCATAAAAACAATTTATTTCGACCATATAAAGCCATATACTAAGTTTCATCAATATCTGTACATTGCTAAAGGAGTTTGCCTATTCTCCATATGATTAACATGGGAAAAGAGTATGCAGGTTTGCTGCCATGATAAGCTTAAAAACCAAGATTTTTCTACCATAAATAGATGAATCTCAACCAAATGAAGCTGAATACCAAATTTCATCCAAAAACATTGGTTAAGAAGTGAAATATTAACACATCCCAATTCTCCATAAGATTAACATTGGAGCCTCAAAATACAACGTACTGTCTTTAGACTTTGTAATATCTCGGTAACCAATGGAGATAGAGCAAAGCTTCAAGATACTAAATTGTGTGTTTTTTTGAGCTAAATCCAATGGTCAAAATAAAAATTTAAAATTTTTAAAATTTACATATGAAAAATGCAAAAAACCCATTTTTGGGGTACAAAACCCCCTAAAACTACCCCTTCCGGTAGGTCGATATGTTTGGTTTACGAACTCATCCGAATAAACGTAGGATTACACATCTCTACCAAATTTGGTGTCGATCGGACCATTTTTACGAGAGTTATCGTGTCTAGGGACACATACATATATATATATATACATATATATATATATATATATATATATATATATATATATATATATATATATATATATATATATATAAATTTTAATGACTATTATTTTTTGTCTCTGGGCACCTCAAAACGAAAAAGTAATATGGTCCCGGGCTTAGGTCTTATCATGAGACCTACGGTAATAGCTTATTCCCTATGGGAAATTCGCTAAAAGTTACAATATTGTACTAATAGTGATATCCTCAACCTCGGGTTACAAGGCCTAACTTATACGTTGTAATTTATGGTGAACCCCAAAATAATTTAAAGAACTGGAAGCTAAAATTGAACTACTCTTCATCATCGGTTGTATCAGAAATAGAAGTGATCGCAGCTACTCAAGAGTGTATAAGCATTCCTCAACTTCTAAAATGGTGGATTAAGAATGAACTAACAACCTGCACTCTGACTGAAGTTAGAAGCTCAAGATAAAATATTCATCACGAAAAAACAAACATTTAACGAGTAAAAGTTATAAAAAAATTAAGTAATATATTAAACGCACAAATGATTCGTGTTACGAACCTTTAATCAAGTACTGTAGCTCTGGGGATACCTGGGGGCTCGTTAAACATAAACAATTCTTTGTAGTAAAAGTTATATCAGCAACAGACTGTACGCTAAATTGCCAAGCCCAAAAGACTTTTTTCTTTCAAGACGAGCTCGTTTGCTCCGCTCCGAGGGCCCACATAAATACAAATATACCTTAGAAACGCATTCTCGCTAGGAAACGTGGAGAAGAAGGGGGTATTTTTATTATTATTTTTTTTTTTTTTAACTATAGTCAAAGGAGTCAAAGATGTAATAATGTCTAATTTAATAAACCACTCTCTTAAAACAGTACTACAGTGATTTCGATATACAAGTGTACCACAGGTTGCTTAAAATCGTGTAGTTTAGTTTATATATTGTAAAAATAATTATAAACTTCATAAATAGTTCCATCAGTCCAATATTGTGCATCATTAATCACCCAAAACTACACTTATTTTAGAGCTGTACATTATACCCCGTTAAAAATAAATGTGCGGTCGAAATGCAGATTTCAGTTCCCCCATTTTCCTGTTCCTCCCGCTGCCACGTATCCAACCAATCAGAATCACTAAGAATTACCACATTTTGACGTTTGAGATGTAACAAGAAGTGCTTACAACGGCAAGTAGGGGAAGTAACACGGTCATCATCGCTATTTTATACTCTAAACTTTAAGGGCGAAATTAAAATAACAGAGAGTTTTTGCAACATACGTTAAATCTTACGGTAAACGCTAAACGCTATTTTTAAGTTTGCAAATTTACGCATATTACGTTACACAGGATAGTTCAACTGTATGAATGGTGTCTACTGGTTACCATTGATCACTTTTCAACGAGCTTTAGTACCTTCAAGCAGCAAAAAAATCTGCCATTAAATAGCGTTTAGCGTTTATCGTATTCATTTACCGTATGTGCAAAAACTCTCTAACATCTGATTGTGACGAAAATCGGGGAAATCAGGAAGGTATTGGGGGAATTTTCCTTGTGGCGGGAAATGAAATTCTGTCTTTCGACCGCACATTTATTTTGAACGGGGTATAACAGATGTTTAAAATGCTCAACCAAATTCCAATGTTATTGTAATGGGAAAGTTACAAATTTAAATGATGGATTGCGCCTTAATTAGGCCTACTCATATTTTCATCAATTTTTGGTGGAAACAACTACAAACAAAACCCTATCCCACGACACCAAAAACTTGAGTTGAAAATTGTAGGAGGAGTTCCAATTACAAAAAAAATTTCTTAGTGTATTACATAAGTATAGATGTAGATGTATGTTTATCTGGTTGTTTGACGGCCAATAGCGCTAGTGTCGTGTCGTGAGCTGCTGGTGTGCGTGGGGATCTCCGGGAAACGATGAGTGTACACGGCGAGGCGGCCGCGGCAGACGAGCGGCTTCCGGGAACTGGCGGTGACGTCACGGACCACGACCACGGCGAGATGATCACTACCGAGTACCGCTGAGTCGAGCTGGAGCTGCCACTCGTCTTCTACAATGGTTTTAGCTAATTCTCCAGCAGAAAAATTTGTTGATTGAAAACTGCATGGTTGGGAAGCTCCAGTTACAAAAACATGTCGACTTCGAACTTTCGTTCACCACAATCCCAGTAAACATCGACATACATGATAATTCGTTTGCTGGTGTCTCAGAGCAAAAACATGAAGGAAGCACTGAACGCGACTTTAATGCTTAGTTTTTCTTGGATTTGTTTTATTTTCGTTTTTTCCAGTTTATGTTATTATTGCACATAAAGTTTATGGTGATTTTAAACCACAAGACCTCTCGAATGAACCCCTAGTTCAAGCACTCTTTATTTACAATCTGAAGCTCGGTAGTTCGATTCTGTCGATAAATTGTTTAAGAAGGTTCTAGAAACTTAACCCAGAAAAATAATATTGACCCAGCTGTCATTAAGAAACTCATAAATTATCCTGCCAAAGTAATCGACTGGTTTTATAAAAATCAATAAAACTACGCGAGATAGTTCCTCCAAAGTTAGAATAGACAAATATATTCTACAATAGACAAATTCTTCATTGATGTTTGCTTTAAATGCTCTTTTAGAGTTTTCGTAATCTATACTTATTTAATAGGCTAAGGGTTTTTTTGTCTTGAGAACTCCTCCTACAATTTTCAACCGATTTTCAAGTTTTTGGTGTCGTTGGATAGGGCTTGGTCTGTATTTGTTTCCGCCAAAAATTGATGAGAATCGGACTGAAAATAAAGGCGCTATCCAATATTGAAATATAAAAATTTTCCATTTAATTAACATTGGGGACTGAATAAATCATTTGAAACATCTGTTAATAATCAGCTGTAAATACGTGTAGTTATTGGCGATTAAAGATATTCACATTATTGGATTGGTCGGATGTCATTGATTTAGAGCTAAAGTAACATTTGTACTGTATAATAAATCGCTCGATTTCGAGCAACACGTATACTAGTCTTATAAAAAGTAATAACTGCATAACAATCCTTACTAATTGAATTTTTACTCTATGGAACATAGAGTATAAAATTCTATACGATCGAGTTTAAATTTCACTTAGGCGAATTTTAGACCCCCAAAAGGCTTTTTTATTACTAATTTGATTTCAATGAAATTCTCAGGTTAGATTTTAAGTATTTTAAACTAGGTAATAAACTATAATCGAGCAATTATTTTCAAGTATTAAAAAAGCTTATTTTCCGGAATTTTTGAAAGAACTTTAGTTGTTTAGGCTACATGATTTGACTAATGTAGTTGCTATGATCAGTTTATATTCCCCCATCGCAGCTGAGTTGTCGCTGTGTATGCTGAAAACAACATAACCTTTTCTTGTTTATATCTGCTCGCCGTTATGTTACGTTTTTAAATAAAATTTAATTGATATTTTGACAAACATATTTGTTAAATTAAATAGATCAACACTGATTTTAACTTGTTGAAGTAATAAATTAGCCTATGCCAAAAGATAGGCATGGTCATGTGGAATGAATTGCTGTCGTACGGAATTATGCGATTAACTAATTTATGGCATACAACTAATATCTATTTGGGAAAAAGATTTAAATTGAACAACTAATTAGAATGTTTTGTGCCATTGTAGCCTATGTCTCAGGTAACAAAATATGCATTAAGTGTTAAGTAAGCGTAATTCTACAATACTTACATTACTTGATTTTTATTAATTTGCAATCATGGATTTTAAATTGTATTGTTTTTTCGCTCTACAATCTATTTACCTTTAATATTGTAAGCATAATTATTATTAAGTTACTTGCTTGTTTTGAGGTCTTAGCTAAAATCATTCTTTGTATGTATTTATTTGTAGGTTAGGCCTAGGATGTACGCCGGTTGACGGTTAGATGACGTTCCACTCTTCACATTTGAGGAGATGGAAACCTCCGTTCTCTCCCTAAAGAGCAACAAGGCTCCTGACCCGGACGGGATTCCCAGCGAGGCTTTAAAGAAAGTTTTTTTTCAATTAATGCTGACTTGTTGTTGAGAATGTACAACGCCTGTTTGGTAGAAGGGGTGTTTCCGGCTCCCTATGGAAAACCGCAAGACTTGTACTGATCAGCAAGGGCAAAGGTGATCCCGATCTGTCGTCGTCCCACAGGCCTTTCTACACGTTGGACACGGCTGGGAAACTGTTCGAGAAGCTGATCCGTTCCCGCCTGACCTCTGCCGTGGAAGCTGCCGGGGACTTATGCCTCCGTCAGTATGGCTTCAGAAGGGACGGTCAACGATTGACGCTATCACCGAAGTCCATGGAGAGCTGTGAAGAGAGCCGAGAGCCACAACCATTTCCCTCGCTGAGTAGTGCTTCTTGTTACGCTTATGTCAAGAATGCCTTTAACTCGGCGAGGTGGGTCGATATGTTGGATGCGCTTCGCAACACCTTTCGCGTTCCTGCATATCTGTTGCGACTCATCGAGGATTATCTCCGCTCTCAAAGCCTTATTTACGACACAAGGGACAGAAAGTGGACGATGGAAGTCACTTCTGGTGCCGCGCAAGATTCAATACTCGGCCAGGATCTCTGGAACAATGCCTATGACAGCCTCCTGAGGTCGGAGATGCATGAGGAAACCATTTTGGTTGGGTACGCCGATGATGTCGCAGTTCTCATTGTCGCACGCAACGTTGAGCTGGCCCAACTAAAGTTGAACCGAGTCATGCGTGTGGTCAACACATGGATGTCCGATCACGGTCTCTCGCTTGCTCTCCGTAAGACGGAGATTGTGATCCTTACGAAGAAGAGGATAGACACCGTCGTTCTGTTCCGAGTGGGAAGGGAGGTGGTCCAATCAACTCGTGCTGCTAAGTACTTCGGGATTATGGTGGACACCAAGTTAAGCTGGAGGGATCAGATCTTCCGTACGGCGGACAAGGCCGCTAAGGTAGTCACTTACCTTAGTAGGCTGATGGCCAATGTCGGGGTTCCACGATCCAGCAGAAGACGTCTGTTGATGTCCGCGGTTCAGTTCGTGCTTCTTTATGGAGCAGAGGTGTGGGCAGACGCTCTCGATAAAGAGTAGTACAGGTTGCGACTCGCCCGAGTTCAACGTCGAGCGGCGCTCGGGGTGTGTTCCGCCTACCGGACACTGTCCGAGCCTGCCGTCCTGGTGGTCGCCGGAGTTATCCCTGTCAAGCTCTTGGCAGGAGAGAGGAAGGCAATTTATCAAAGACAAGGCGAGATTGGCAAGGACACGGCAAAAACAGAAGAGCGCTCCCGAACCTTCCAGCAGTGGCAACACAGCTGGGAGCGCGACACCCGAGGACGATGGACTGCGCGACTTATCAAGCACGTCCAACCATGGGTGGAACGGCGTCCATTTCTTGACAATTCACGGCTATTTTCGGTCGTACCTGAACCGGATGGGCAACAGCGGTTTGTCCGTGACACGCGGTTGCCACGGTCGACGACACTGATTAGGACTTCCCTGCTGTGTTACGACTTTGACAATATACAGGATTGCGTTTATGCAACACTCTTTTCGCTAAGATGCGTTACCGACCTGGTTCAATCCCCAGATCGACAAGCATAGGGCACTATAGGCCAGCATAGGGCATAGGGCATTAGGCACGATGGGTGCCTAAATGGTTAATATAGGCCAATGTAATTCCATACTGGTTTGTGATTATACTATTAAACCATATGCATAAAATTTCATAAAAGGTTTAAGCGTTAAAAATTTTTTACACAAATGTAATCTGAAAGAGAGCGTTCTCCCCTGCCGAAGATCAACTCTTGATGTTTTACGGCAGTCTTAAAGAGCAAAATAATTTTGATAAAATGAATTGAACAGAGTTTTGCTACGCATATGTATTTTATTTCTATAAAAAGAAAAAAATTACATATTATTCATAGATTACGATGGATTTCTTACGGCTGTTTATCTTTATACATGGGCTCTAACCAGTAACCACATTTTCCCGCCTCGTTTTGGGGAGTGACTGTTAATCGAGCTTTTGAGGGAAGCAGGTAGAAACGTTTTTTGACTAAATAACTGGAGCCCATTCATTAAGACAATACTCTACAAGTGGCCTCGAGGAAGCTCATGTCCACTTAATGTAATAAATTTGACAACCATCAGATTCAAGTTAAAAAAAAATCTTTACGGCATCTTCGTTCAGTAATAACACAGACAACATTGAAGCTAGCATAAAAGTACTGGAAATTGATCATTCGCCAATTTGCGATTTTAAGTTCTTGCGTGGATAGAAGGGCTATTCCAAAATCGATTAACTGAATAGTTACGCGGACTTAATGGCGATAATAGGCTTGTTTATTGGCGTAAGTGGTGTTTGAAACGGTGGACATCGGTCATGCTCGTCTCAACGGAAGCTACATATCACACTTGCCTACTTGGTCCGATCCGGGACAAGCCTAATCATCTTGTCATATGACGCAATCCAGCGTCAAATCCAGCAGTGGCAAGCTTTGGCAAAGTCTACCATGCATGTGACATGTCGTCCACCGTACTTGGAATTGTTTATTCAGAAAAAAATAATGGTTGAAACTGTTTGGTTTGGTTTCGCACTCACTTAGGATCAAAATTGATTTTCTCCAAATTTAGAAGGGAAGGAGTTTTGAAAGTAAATTCTACAAAACCAAAATATTATGGACTAATATGTGATGTGCTCCAGGAAAAGGGACCTTATGATACATGAGACACATTTTGATTTTTTCACATTTTCCTGTAGAGTTTTTTATGCTGAATCCAATGGTATTTTTGAAAAAATTCTATCTTGATATTTGACAAAGTTATGGAAGTTTGAAATATAAATTTTAAAAGCGTTAGTTTTCGGTAAATCGCGTTTAAAGTTAAACAAAGTTTAACCCAATGAAACATGCATGATTTTTTACTATTTTGCTACCTATTTGGTATCAAAATGTTGCAAATTTTCTTGGCAACAAAAGAAATAGGAGAAAACATATTATTGAAACACTTTCTTTCATTTTATGGCAAATGAATGACTAAGAGTAATGAAAAAAATTCAAATATTTTGAAAAAAATTAATAGTTTTCAAATTTACATTTTTTACATAACAATGTTCTGTATTATTAAATTTAAAAAAGTTGTTATGGTGATATTGGTATTCTTATTTAAAAAAAAAAGTGTACATAAGGTAAAAAACTTTACTTCTTTTTCTTCTTCGAAGTTCCGGGTTCTTGGGCTGCTTTAGTGAAGTAGGAAAAAAAAATTCCCCTCCAAACATAGTGAAATCATAGATTAAGCATACGCATGCTTAATCTATGGTGAAATATGATATTATTACTCAAAAGTCATAATTATTCCCTCCAAGAAAATACAACAGTGTATGAAATGTAAAAGGGACCTTAACTTACATCCATGCTATTCAAATGGAGTAAGTTAAAGTCCCTTTTGTTAACTGTGCAAGGGTCCAGGAAAACCGATATTTAATTGTTTTACAACTAATTAACTAAATTAAAAATAGGTTTTCTATGTGGAGAAACATATTTACTACTAATTTCAATAAAAACCTGAAAATCGATATTTTTGACCTTATTTCACAAAATGAGCTGTACTGAAAATTTTGGTCGTGTATTATAAGGTCCCTTTTCCTGGAGCACATCACATATGTTTCCGATATGAATTCGTTTTATCTGGAAAACCAAGTTATGAATCGTTAACTAATTTCGCTCTGTTTGGAATATTTTATGCAACGGGACGCCTGAAATGTTCTGAGCAGAAGTTTATTTTAGGTTCATAAATTACAAAATAAACGTATTCTTTCCAAGACTGGGTTTTAATTTTTTATTTAAAATATTAAATAAAAACTGAAAAACTAAAAATCTCACAATAGTGAGATTTTAAAGCCTACGAATGTGCTATGCGGTTGTCGCAAACCAATTATGAATGTACCACAATGCAGTAGCGATTAATTGGTTGTTAACTTGATGAAGGAAGTTACTGTAACAAATTGTCAATAGGCCCTTATGAGGGCCGTCGATGATGTTAAGTTAGTAAGAGCGTAAAAAAATAAGCGTGCCACTGCAGTAAAAACATAGATGGTACATAACCATATTTTTAAGAACAGCTGTAACAGTTATAGGTTCGGCTTGCATAGTTGTCACATATGTGCTAGTGAAAGTGAAACACTACTTTCTTTTGCGGAGAAAATGCAAGTACCGTACATGGGACTCGACTGGCAAAGTGTAATATAAAAACATTGACAAAGCATCCTGACAATAAATTCTGAAAAATTAGCAGCCTAGCTATTAAAACTAAACAATCCATAACAAACAATCTACAATGATCCAGGGAGGATTTATTTCGGATCACTCAATGCATGGCCGAGTGTCTATGGTCCTAAGTCACCCGGGAATCTTACGCCACCTCGTCACGTTTCGTTCAAAAAAGTTCCGAAATGACACATACTAGGAAGTGACTGCTCGCCGTACTTCCATTGCTCTCATTTTCTCACTACAGTCCAGTGAATGCATAGAACACTCGCGGGTACAAGCGAAGGAAAAACCTCTCCGACCCTGCGGGAAGATCACGCACTGAAATGACCTCGCCGTCCCCATGCGCGGAGTCCCTGAATCATCCTTGACCCTAAAGCAATAAAATATGACAGAATATGACAGCCTCCTGAGGTCCAAGACGCCTGAGGAAACCACTTTGGTTGGGTACGCCGATGACGTCGCAGCTCTCATTGCTGCACGCAACGTTGAGCTGGCCCAACTGAAGTTGAACCGAGTTATGCGGGTGGTCAACAACTGGATGTCCGATCACGGTCTCTCACTTGCTCTCAGTAAGACGGAGATCGTGATTCTCACGAAGAAGAGGATCGACACCGTCGTCCCGTTTCGAGTGGGAAGGGAGGTGGTCACATCAACTCGTGCCGCCAAATACCTCGGGGTTATGGTGGACACCAAGTTAAGCTGGAGGGATCAGATCTTCCGTACGGCGGACAAGGCCGCTAAGGTAGTGACTTACCTTAGTAGGCTGATGGCCAATGTCGGGGGTCCCCGATCCAGCAGAAGACGTCTGTTGATGTCCGCGGTCCAGTCCGTGCTTCTTTACGGGGCAGAGGTGTGGGCAGGCGCTCTAGATAAGGAGTGCTACAGGTTGCGACTCGCCCGGGTTCAGCGTCAAGCTGCGCTCCGGGTGTGTTCCGCCTACCGGACAGTGTCCGAGCCTGCCGTCCTGGTGGTCACCGGAGTCATCCCTGTCAAGCTCTTGGCAGGGGAGAGGAAAGCGATTTATCAGAGACAAGGCGAGATCGGCAAGGACACGGCAAGAACAGAAGAGCGCTCCCGAACCTTCCAGCAGTGGCAACACAGCTGGGAGCAGGACACCCGAGGACGATGGACTGCGCGACTTAACAAGCAGGTCCAACCATGGGTGGAACGGCGGCATGGGGAGGTGGACTACTACCTGACCCAATTTTTGACAGGTCACGGCTATTTTCGGTCGTACCTGAACCTGATGGGAAAGACCGGTTCACCGGACTGCATTTATTGCCCGGGTGTTCCCGACGATGCGGAACACACATTCTTCCGCTGTCCCCGTTGGGAAGGGCCCCGCCTGGAGGCCACACAAATCTTTGGTGCATTTTCGGTGGACTCGGTCTGCCAAAAGATTTTGGAGGATGAGGGCAACTGGGATTGTTTGTCACAGTTCGTCCGGGGCATCCTCCTGGAAAAGAAAACCGATCTGGACCGCGAAGTGGCCCAGATCCCTTGATCGAGCGGCTGGATAAGGAGCGAGCCCCACGGGCGTAAGCCAAATTTAGGCCTAGCCTGACGTAATGTGACAAACAATTCCAGGTTAGATTCCTAAAGAGTAGAGGAGGTTTTTTAGTGGGTAAACCCGTTTTTAGGGGAGCCCCACACTACAGGCTGGCCACCTGTGTGCGTAATGCATTTTTCCGCCTCTCCCTAAAAAAAAAAAAAAAAAAAAAAAAATCTTCCCAAGCCCAACTTGGAACACTTCCCGGACCAACCAAATCCAAGGTCTATCTATTTAAAGGTCAAATAACCGAACAACCCTAGATTAACAATCCAGCAATGTTTTAAGAACAGTCATTTTCAGAAATGGGTGAATTTCTCGTACACAACTCAGGGCTAGGAAAGTCAATAAAAATAACGTCTATCATAAAAAATCAACGAGCATTTAAGAAACGCTACAAATTTGGTGTCTCAGATGAAAGTCAGAGGAGCTCTAAGGCCTGCTGAAACGAGTGAAATGACCAGGCGTATTGGAACTAGACAAAAGTAGAACATCTGATCCATTAGACTGTCTGTCACTATAGGATGATGACCCCAGGAAATGCGATCATGACAACCAACTGACACGTCCAGCGCTGGAAATAGCGGCAACAGCGTCGACCGGTGCCAAACTGCACATCGACGTACGGACGGTAGCGCTAACTGCTCTGGCTGTGGCTACGCATTCAGGCACAGGCATTCCGATGACCACGGACGTCACGGCTACAGCTGTTCCTCTCACCGGCCTGCGTCATCAACAACTACCGGTTCTTCTGGCCAGTCGATGACGTCACCTGGTCATTCAATAGGGCTCTCTTTACAAGAAGAATTTCTCGTCTCCAGTTGCTTTTTCCACTGACCAACTTTCGAAAACACTAACTTCCGCACTTGTTGGGACTGAAATATTCGTTATGGATCACTTATAGAGTAAAAAACGAAGGAAAATCGATGAGCAGAGTTTTTATATGCCCATTATTTTACCCACAATAATCTGAACGGTAGTTTTTAATAACATTCAGTCTATTTATTCGCACAAGAACGTGACATAACGTATCATAAAATAAAGTTATAAAGGGTAATAATTGGTAATAATAAATAACCATTCACTAGAAAACAAAGATTAAAAACTATGTTGCATCATAATGAAGTTGTATGACTTTATTATGTAAAAAAACACATCTTATTGCATATTTTAATAAGCCTAATTTTAAAATTCTTCCATTCGTACTTGTTTCTTGAAGTTTCTGCTTATCCACTACCTATACAAACCATGTTTTATTTTACACACGGAAGCTTGATGGATTCAGGCAAGGCGTTATCAAATAACTTTGTTATCAGTATGTATTCGAATGAGTCACATCTAATATACAGATAACAGCTGGGGCGTGTGTGTAGAGAGCAGGAAACCTTCACGTGACCTTGAGAGTGGTTTAAACAATAAAAGTGGCTCTCTCAGCTGACCGAGTTGCTAAACAATAAACACACCGCTGAGTGCTGACTTGACTCATGCATGTAATGCTGACCCATATGTTAACAGGTGTTCTACAATTTCATTCTCATTTTTAGTGATACTGTGCGAATCTAATGTGAACTATGCCATTGTTTCATTCCAGTCTTTTCACATAGTATAGGGTTATGAGGGAAATATGAAATGGAAAAATTGATATGGGTAGTAGAAGAACATAAATTGTAGATCATGGTTCAAGATATTTTTTTATCATTGAAAATCTCATCTAGACACCCCACTCTGTTATACCCTGCTGCCAAGAATCCAACCAATCAGAATGAATGAGAATTACTACCCTATTTAATATCTCATGTCACTTTAATCCAATGTTTTGATTTTTCAAAATAAATATTCTAATTTTGAAGTTTGAGATGTAACAAGAAGCGCTTCCAGTGGCAAGTAGAGGAAGTGTATTTTCAGCGCTATTTTCTACTCTGAATTTTAAGGGCAGAATTGAAAATAACACCTAATTGTGAAGAAAATCGAGGAATTCAGAAAGTTACTGAGGGAATATTCCTTGTGGTGGGAAATAAAATCAAAATTCTGTCTTTCTACTACACATTTATTTTGACCAGGGTATAATATAAGTTGGAACAGGAAAAATTATCAATGTCAGAATCATTTTAGTTTTAATCTCAATCTAATGAAACAATTTAATTTATCTAATCTATTTAATCTAAATACCTAAATAATTTAATAGTAGAATTTGAAGATTCCATTCAACTTTAAGCGTCTTATTTTTTACTATTTTAATTTTTTGTTATTTTATTTAACGTGTAGGCTAGAGGCAGGGCTTTTGAGACAGTTCTTGGAATACAAATTTGGAATTAAAAGGTGCACCCATAGAACTCCTTGTTTATATAGAGTTCTATGGGTGCAGCCACGGCCATCTCTATACAGAGGTGGTTCACGATATACTAGGGATGGCCGTGGTGCACTTGAATCTCGCCAACTCAAACATTCATCCAACTGTGATTTCTCCTCAAGTTAGGTGGAGGCTAGTTCAACTTAGTTCAAGTTACAGAGGTGTATTTTTTATTTTATTTTTTTTCATTTGACTTAAAAAGTAACATACAGTGTACACTACAATATTGTTAGCATTGATATTGTTGTTGTATTGATAGCAGATGCTCCAAATGCTCCAGTGGATGAGTAACCAACTTGTTGCAACGTTTGTGAGGGTGTTTCAACGTACACAATTCTTTAGAGAAAATATTTTTTAAGCATGAAAATTTTATAATAAGCACACGCAGAGTATTAATTTACTAATATATTTCATAATGAGTTCATTTTGGGAGAGACCAAAGATAGGCCTAGATTCTGATTAAGAATTTGTCCAAGTGTCTAATGTGAGTTTTTAACGTGAATCATAACCTGAACAGATTTTTTTTATTTTAGTGGCGCGATAAGAGAAGTAGGGTAGTGAAAACTCACTCGGTTCCTAAAAAAGGTCCTTTTAGTCAACCTGTTTAAAACTAAGGGCGGAAACCGACCTCTATTGAGTGTTCAGGCAGAGAAAGTTAATCCGGGAAAGCGGTTGATCTAAGATCAGCTAAGAAAAGGTTTAGGCTACTGTATTCTGTTACACGACACATTCATTCATGTATGTGAATACTAATGTGGGGATTAGAAAATAAAAATGAAACCAAGGTGTTTAGATTTAGGGAAGCTGTGAGGTCTGCCTCTGAGTTTGGATGTCCACAGGCCCAGTCAGAGCCAAGCGGGGCCCCGGGGATGGGACTTGACTGGGTCCGGGCCCCCCTCCACAATCATATTAACGGGAATATTAAAATATTTTAACATTAAGCTACTATCAAGCCAACACATTTGTGCCATAAGACGTAGCAATTTAGCAATCTTTTTGCCCAGCTCGGCCGGCCAGGCTCCACATATAGGCCTACTGCCTGATGCTGCCTGCACTTATCTCGTTCTATTTTCAAAAACAATCCTCTGCATTTTAATATTCGTGTTTGTCAAATGCTGTAAATTCAATGAAAATGTTAACTGCGAGATTAAAATTCTTATGTTTAAAAGCACTAGCAAAAGCTGTTATTTAAGAGATGGTGATGTAAGCAGCATTACTGCGTTCATGCTCATAACAAACCACTTATATCAGGAAATTTCTAATTGCTTGTAACCAAACCACTAGTGCAACTCACTTGTGCGGCATCTCACCTGATAAACCTTAAAATCACGATAAGCAGAAGTTTCGTTGAAGTCTGATTAGAAATGTTCAAGCTCTCCTTTTGAACTACACGCTGAGGGGATCTCGTGACAGCCTAAAATGCAACGTTGCTCGTTTCGCTGGCCGCTACCTTGTATTAAACAAGGCTTTCTAAATTTATTTTAATCAACTAAGTTATCTACAATTTCTTAAGCAATAATTTCTTGCACATTTCCTTTTATAATTTCACAGCATTCGTCGTAATAATTTTATAACCAAAACCACAAGCAAATTCAACTTTTGTAAAATTTTCCAATGAAAGGATTATTTGTAATTTACCTTATTGTATTTTAAATCCTGTGGCCGAGGTCCCTTGGGCCCAGTCCCCGGGGATTTTTGCCCCCCTCTTGTCAAGCCTGGATGTCCAGGAAGACTATTTAAAACCCAAAGTGACTGGAATGTTATTTTATAAGAGGTTTAAAAATCACTAATTTAGTGGTTTCACCATTGAAACCCTGACCTACAGATTAGGTAAATAAGTTTAACTTATATGGAAATTCAATACCGATGAGCCTAACATAATGCAACCAGGATCATTTTTCCAAATTTTCAATATATTCATCGCAAGTGCTTTTAATTGTTAAGTCTTTTAAGAAATTCACACCCACCACAGTGTCTGGGACAGCATTTAGAGAGTCCCAAGTTCGGTGTTTGAATGCCAAGCTAACCTCAAAAAAGTTGATCGGTGCTACGTAAAAGACTAGTATTTAATAAGTTATAGTCCGGCATTCTAGTATAAGTAATGGTTTGACACAATGTTATTACAGCCGACTAATATTTACAATAGTAGAAATTTTGAAAACTGTTAATCTACCCATAAAACGTGATACATAGGTAGTAAGTTAAACTGTACGGTACACTAAGTTTTAATTTGCTTTAAAAAAAATACCAAATCAATGGGTCTCAGTTTCACTAGATGGAGATAAGTAAATCAACTTATTACGAACGGAAAGCAGCTAACTTAAAAAGAAAATATTGCAGTAGGCCTAAGTACAGTTATCCTGGTTTTGTAGTAGGATAGGGCCTAACCTAAACTCCATTGAGATATTTAATTAAAACAGAATCTTGATGTCCAAAACTTTTTCATTTGGAGGCTAGAAATTGTAAATAATGGAGCAGAACACTACATAAGTTAAAAATATGAAATCTTATTTTGACGTGTAAAGATTAAGGCCTACCTTGCAAGAGGGCCACTCCTTTTTGCTCTCTGGCTGAGAATTTTTTCCACAACCGGTGTATTTCCATTCCGAGCTGCTTCTAATAACTCGTGATCTTTACCCATGGCCTACAACCGATAACATTTAATTCAAAATTTTAATTTACGTTCACCATTCTAGTTTTTACTACACTATCACAAATTCATTGATCCAACACTACCATTTTTGTGACTGAGCGCTTACGGTGGCAAGAAGCAGAAGCGCCACTCATCAGCTGAGAGTAGACGACCCGAAGTGTGATTTTCTAATCAATAACCGTTCAGGCGTTAAAGTTAAAATTCGGTCAGTGTTTTTCAGTATGTTGTGATAGTTCAGATATCGTTATTTAAAAAAGTTATTTATTAAGATATGGTTTTAATGGTTTAATTATTTTTTTAAGATCTTGTGAGAAAGTGCGGTTTCCTAAGGAGTCATGCATTCATTTAATATCAGCTGTGTCTTGTTTATGTGTTTCCTAACCTCACTTTCAGTCGGGGAAAATATTTCTTATTTCAAGGAACGCCAAAACTGTAAGTTTAGAACTAATAGTTTGTTTACTTTTTTAACGTACTTATCCAAATTATCCTATTTTGGTTTCAGAGTATACAGTCTATCAAATTAGGAGGTGTGTTAGTATTATACAATTCACTAAGTTTAGTTAGGGCTAATGTTTAGTTTGTATGCTTATTTTAGTGTTTACATAATGAGTTATGTAACCAGGTTTGTTTTTTAATCAGTTTCACTCTCACATTTTTACTAAAAAAAAACCATCCTTAAATATGATGATGCCAAGGCATGAGTTATGTGGTAGGCCTACAGTGTCCTATAATTTTCATAAGGGTGCAGATTCATAACTGGGCTACGATACTATTGAATGAAAATATCGATCAATCCGATCGATATCAAAATTTGTTCTAATCCTAATTTAACCATTAAAACATAAACTAATCTCCATTAATATAAGGCACCAACCCCTGGAAAATTAAAATGTGAGAGTAGACCACACACGATAGTAACTTACATTGGAAACTGTTGTTCTTATATGTTTTTTTTTTAATTATGCCTGAGTTGTCATTATCATTATTAGGGTTTTGATTTTGTTGCAATACTAATTGTAGGCCTATAGAGCCTACAGTATGTCAGGTTATTCTTGTTTTTAAATGTAAATATTAAACTAAAAAGCTAAACAAAATAGGGGTAGTTACAGCGATTGTCTTTGTTATTTAGGTCTAGATTTAAAAAGATAACTTATATACGACTGGCCGATAATCAGTTGTATTTTAAAACATACCATACCATGTGACATACCATACAGATGTGGAAAGCTAAATCTGGTACCGGTACACTCTTTGTATGTTGCAGTTTTTCTCCAGATAGCCTAGTTGAGGTTTTAAGGATGCATTTTGTGTTCGGTCTAAGGTTGTTACTTGCTTTTTATTTTGAGATTTTGGCTACTGAAAAAAAATTTGCCCCAAAAACTCTGTACAGTAGCCTACGTTGTAAAGCAGCAAGAAAAACTTAAGTTTAATCTCAATTAATTTTCTCTCATATGTGAGTGACAAAGTCAATTCAAAAATAAAAAGAGTGAATTAGGCCATATGACTAACTTACCTACATTATGAAAAATGTTGTTTTTGTGACAGCAGGCAACAACATAAATTAGCCTATGTTTAAACCCATTTGTTAACATGATCGATTAGTATAACAAACTCTTTATGAGTTTATTTGTTTATTTACACAATGCGTTGCCTTATTAGTATGGATGAAAAGAGGACTTAAGCGTTGTTAAAACTATAAAAGGGAAGTTTTAATTAATACGTTTGTTAGTGAAAAATGCTCCACAACCACTCCCAGTACACTGTGCCCTATGTTTCTCCTCTTTATCAGGTTAAAAAATTGCTGTTACAGGGTTACCATATCACTGGATTTCCCAGAGATTACAGGATTTTTAGGTTAGAATTTTATTACCTACCAGGAAATTTCAACATAAAAACAGGGAAATCTTCTTTTTAAGGGAATTTCCCATTGGGAGGTTGGAAGCTATTACCGTAGGTCTCATGGTAAGACCTAAGCCGGGGACCATGTTACTTTTCTGTTTTGAAGTGCCCAGAGACCAAAAATAATAGTCATTAATATTTATATATGTGTATGTGTCTCTAGAACTCTCGTAAAAACTGTCCGATCAAGACCAAATTTGTTTGAGATTTGAAGGTTAATCCTAAGCTACTTTTATTCGGGTGAGTTCGTATTTAGATCAATCATACCGTCATATGTCCTGGGTTGGCGTGGGCCTCAAAAATATCTGATAACCAAAAAATGAATAAAACAACGTGTATAACACGTTCCTATAAACTACGCAGATCTAGTAACTGTAGCAAGAGTGTAGATAGGTATTTCATTGAATAGGGTTGAACATTTTTATAAGTGCAGTAAAACCTCTATCAATTGCCTCATCACTACATGAATAGCCTAGATATTTTTTCTATGTGTCGTAAAGTAAACTTTGCCAAAAAAGTATGGTATTTGAAATTATCGTTGTATGTCAATGTGTCATCAATGTCTATGGCCATTACTTCACAAAATTTAAATTATATGTATTATTATTTACTTGAACAAAGTTACCATTCTTCTGAAATTTTTTTAATAGCTTACTGTAAAGCCGCGTCCGCACTGGCTGTACATTCGTGGCAACCACAAACAATTAACAAAAATTTCAAACGAACATTTCTTTTATCCGTCTATTCACTTAACTGTCATTCCCATTCCGTTTGTCCTGGTCCTGGTTTCTTTGACGGTTTTTAGAGGTTTCACTGTACATATATCTTGTTGTGTTTCTCTTACAAATAATTACTCTTCTTCTGTTCCCTTCCTTTCAGCAACAGATATATTTTTATCATTTAAAAATCTAAAGGGACCAGTTGATGATGAAGATATTTTGGAAGAAATTCAGGAGCTTCAAGCAAACTGGGATTACTACTTACGCATTGAATATATTCCTGACTGGGCACAGTTCATTGTGTTACAAACGCATGTTTATTTGCACAATGTCACTCTAAGTTACAATATCAAGAAAGTTGATCAGAAATATGTCACTGGTCAGAATATTGGACTGGTTCAAAATGTGACTTCATCCGGAACCGCCCAGTTATTTCTGCAAAATGATAATCCGTTCAATGTAACCGTATTATTGACTGTTGTGGCTTATACTAAAAATGGTAAGCTGACAATTTTTTTTTTACATTTCTATCAGTAAAATTAAGCAACTTATCTATATTTAGGAAAATTTTTGAATATGTTGATAGTCATTATCAATAGGCCTAGTAAACTAGTGGATAGTAATGCTATTATAGTTTTAAGAATACATTAAATAAATAGGGACATACCATGTTAAAAAAATTTAGTTTTACCCTCGAAAACCAGAAAAAAATAAAGCGCTGATGCTAGGATTACTTCTAGTAATTGCTGTGGGAAGCGCTCTTTCTACCTTTTAAATTTCAAAATGAGCATATTTTTATAAAAAATCAAAACAAGAACAAACTTTTGATAAATTATTCTAGCCATCTGCTTTCATTCAACCAATCAGCATAATCCTTAAATACAAATTACTTCTTGGTGCTATCTGTGTTTCAAGGGCATTGTTCTCACTTCACCATAAGGATGTCCCTACTTATTCGGTTCAGTATACATTGCCCCTTAATCAAGCAAGATTTCACAGTGCATGTTGCCAATGTATACCGAATAATTTAAGTGGGGACATCTTCATGGGAAAATGAGAATGCCGCCTACAAAACACAAATAGCGCTACAAAGATATAACTTTCATTAAAGGATTATACTAATATGGTTCAGGACGTCTGAACGAAATGTATATTGTATAAAGGCTCATCTACACCAGAAGTTGTCAATCAAAAGTTGTTGACTTTCAGTGTTTTATCCATTTGGCAAAAGTCAACAACTTTTTGTTGTCAACCTCTGGTGTAAACACACCTCTACCTTTATATATAGCTGATCAGTTTTGTTTTTGAAATGATTCAAAATTAAATGGTCAAAATTATGTTAATTTTTTCAAGCATTACCTCTTGTATTTTTTTATAGTTTTACCGTAGTTGAATAATTTTGTAAAATTAAACCTTCTTTGTAAAACTGCTATAGGCATACTTCCATAAACATAGGGTGTAGTATGACCCACCATGTGTCTGTATGGTAGCACCCGTGCCGGGAGGTTGCAACTTGGAGTCGTCGGTGGCAGTAGCCCCATGGCTGGGAATGCGAGTGACGGGCCCCACCGTGGTAGTGACGACTCCCCCTGCTGCGGGGCCCCCCGGCTGGGGCGTCGGGGCCGTCTGTGAGATGAGCCTCCCCTCGCTGCACTACCAGACATACCACCTGTACCTGCCCGAGAAGGACTTCACCTCCGACTCCTACTTTACGTTCATCCGCAAGATGCTCACGGTGAAGAGGATCATAGAGAATGGTCGGAAGGTGTGTGGAGTTGCTACTTTGTATTACTTGGACTGTCACAATAATCTGTTGATAGTTTTGAAATTGACAAGGTGTTACGATAGGCCTTATTGGAATAATAATAATAATTTTTTTAGTCTGTTAATTGTTGTTACAATGATTTATTACTTTGAGGGGCTAAGAGATTTTCATTCTTCCTTAAAGAGACACCAGCTCAAGAGAAATTTTGATTCCAGCAACCAGGTTTTACTTGCCGAAATGGGCAATCTTGTGTATGTAAAACAAACACCAAATTATGATAAAGTCAGAGCGCTCTAATGTTAAAGCATCTTGTGAATAACTAAGGTTAATTTAATAAAACAACATCAAAACAAACGACTAGGTATAGTAAGATGTACAAAATAGCCCAATGAGTTTTGGTGCATTGTTTCAAATAGACTACTCAAAACACATTTTTGTACTGTATTACACATGTTAAACCTATAACCACAAATGACAAAATAGCAGGGGGTGATTGGTGAGGTTTGTTAGAATTTTCTTTTCCATTGGACTGTCTTTGTACATCTTAATCGAGAAATTTGTTCATAACTGTATTTTTGTGTTAAGCTGATATGCCGAGGTATAAAACATGGAAGGTTCTTCTTCGAGAGGTGTTGAAGACACGCTTGCTTGACACGTTTATAGATATTCTCCATAAAAATGCCATGAAATTAAACTAGTGGGCCTCCTTCTTTGTTCCCACAAAAATAAGAAGCAAATTCTGAGTAAATAATGAAATATTATTTTGTTCAACAGCTGTTAATGAATGCAACGCAGTAAATCCAGTCATATCGGCATCTGTTTGATAAACGGTGTTTGTCAACACTGTTATCAATACTTGTGTGCTCAGGTCCTCTTAGCTCTTCTGTTGGAATTTTACAGCCTAATGATTTTTTTATCGAAAAAATATAATTTGTGATTAAAATTCAGATTTTTTTCTGTTGGAAAAAATTGTTTTTATTAAAATACAATTTCAGTGTTTACAGAATTTTGTTATTTTTAAAAACATATATTTATATTATAAACAATTCTTAATCCATTACATTTTTTATGTAGGCTCTTTTTAGCGAATTTCCCTATAGGGAATACGCTATTACGGTAGTAGCCATGGTAAGACCTAAGCCCGGGACCACTTTACTTTTTCATTTTGAGGTCCCCAGAGGCCAAAATCACCGTTCGTTCATTTTCATATATATGTGTGTCCGTGGTACCGATAACTTTTGAAGCGGACCTCCGATTTTGATCAAATTTGGTATGAAGGTGTAAGACCAGGTCTATTTTCATGAGTTCGCAAACCAGCATTGTCGGGTTATGGGAACGGGGTTTTATGGGGTTTCAAAGGGGTCAAAATTGGGTTTTTGGCATTTTTGGACCTCAATTTTAAAAATTCATGAATTTTAACTAAAACCATTCGAAAGAGCTTAAAAAACAAACAATTTAGTATTTTGAATTTTTAACTTAGCTTAAATGGTTACGGAGAAAATCCAAAAATGTGTTTTCCATGTTATTCTTATGGGAAATCAAGAAAACCCTATATCTTACTCATTTGTTGACATAACTTAGTCAAATTTGGTATGTACATTATCTAGATAGGGTTTAATTTATACTTGCTTACAAAACCCATATAGCGGCAAACCTACATACTCACCCCCATGGGGTTTATGGGGAAAATAAAAATTGTCAGAGCTTGATACAATTTTGTGTTTACATTCACCAATTATTTATTAACATAGATTTTCTAACAACGCCCCATGGCAGCAAACCTACATATCCGATCCTATGGTGTTTTTATGGGGAAAGTAAATAATCTAAAATTCCATTGGAAATTCGCTGAGTACGCAGGTCTGCTGCGGCGGGGGTATTTACCTTTCTCCTGTACTTTGCAAATATTAGGAGGATGACCTTTACTAATGGTCTTATATTATAAATGAGTAATACAAGGCCCCATATTAACGTGAGAATATTGCAAATTATTCCTGGTTTTGAATAACTTTTAGGAATTATTTTAAATAAATTTTGATTTCATTGTATTTTTTATAAAAATATTTCTAGTTAAAAATATCAATATAAATTTTTAATATACCGTGAGAAAGAATGGGTATTTTACCTTCAATACAAGGTTTTTCTTTCTCCTACTTTTATGGCAGCTGTATTTATACTACTAGCAACAGAGCCTGTTGTGGTTAAATACATGGAATGAAGAAAAATAGTACATAGGCCCTACTTAGTTTATTTCCTGAGCTGTACCTTAAAATTAATTTGATTTATTTTCAAAAAAGAAATTGTAAAAAAAAACTAATTTTCTAATACAGCAAGATAATAAAAATTCAAATGTAACATTTATTTCTTCTTACATATGAAAATTGTAAAAAACCCATTTTTGGGGTACAAAATCCCCCAAAACCACTCCTTCCGGTAGGTCGATGTGTCTGGTTTTCGAACTCATCCGAATAAACGTAGGATTACACATCTCTACCAAATTTGGTGTCGATCGGACCATTTTTACAAGAGTTATCGTGTCTAGGGACACATATATACATATATATATATATAAATTTTAATGACTATTATTTTTGGTCTCTGGGCACCTCAAAACGAAAAAGTAACATGGTCCCGGGCTTAGGTCTTACCATGAGACCTACAGTAATAGCTTATTCCTTATGGGAAATTAGCTAAAAAGAGTATGCAGGTATGCTGCCATGGGGAACACTAAAAGTAGGTATGTTTAGCATAAAAAATTTATGTCTACCATATGAAGCCCTGTACTAAGTTTCATCAATATCTGTCCATAAATAAAGGAGTTTGACTATTCTCCATATGATTAACATGGGAAAAGAGTATGCAGGTTTGCTGCCATGATAAGAACAAAAAACCAAGAGTTTTTTTACATAAATTGTTGAATCTCATCCAAATGAAGCTAAATACCAAGTTTCATCCAAAAATATTGGTTAATAAGTGAAATTTTAACACATCCTTATTCTCCATAAGATTAACATTGGAGCCCCAAAAGACAATGTACTGTCTTTAGACTTTGTAATATCTCGGTAACCAATGGAGATAGAGCAAAGCTTCAAAATACTAAATTGTGTGTTTTTTTGAGCTAAATCCAATGGTCAAAATAAAAAATAGAAATTTTAAAAAATTACATATGAAAAATGCAAAAAACCCATTTTTGGGGTACAAAACCCCCCAAAACTACCCCTTCCGATAGGTCGATATGTCTGGTTTACGAACTCATCCGAATAAACGTAGGATTACACATCTCTACCAAATTTGGTGACGATCGGACCGTTTTTACGAGAGTTATCGTGTCTAGGGACACATACATATATATATATATATATATATATATATATATACATATATACATATATAAATATATACATATATATATATATATATATATATATATATATATAAAATTTTAATGACTATTATTTTTGGTCTCTGGGCACCTCAAAACGAAAAAGTAACATGGTCCCGAGCTTAGGTCTTACCATGAGACCTACGGTAATAGCTTATTCCCTATGGGAAATTCGCTAAAATTTGTTAGTAACTTTTTTACACTATGAATTCTTCTTATTGTACTTTCATGAGATATTCTGTTTATTTGTTAAATTAGAATTTCTTTGTCTTGTGGACTTCAGTCTACAATAAAGAAATTGGTTCCTCGTTATCAGTAGCAATGTGGTTCATATAAGCTGTATTTATAAAGGTTCTAGTCAAATCTCCCTCATGATTGTCCCTGACCCATGACAGTTCCGTATTACTGTAGTCCCACCTCCCCGCAGGTGCCGGACCTGAGCTTCAACCCTCTGCGGCATGTGTTCAGCGCGTACCATGGCACGGGCTCCGTGTTCGCAGTCGTGGTATCCAGCTCCTCCGCACAACACGCCGCCTACGTGCCCGCCGTCACCTACACCTGCAGCCCAGCGCGCTACACCGACACCTGCCAAGTCCTCAGTGAGTGCAACAATTCATTATTGTTTTACGTTTTGAGGGTAATTTTTTTTTTTTTTGTGATGTTGTAGCTAAGCTACTCGAATTTTCAAGTTGAGCAGTGAAAGTTATGAACTACGGTCATCCAATGGTTACTAAATCTGAGTTTTTCTACCAACAGATGTTTTTGCCTGCAGGTAGCAGAACAAGCTAGTTAATATATAATCAATGACACATTAGCCCAATCGAACGGCTGATTCCACTCTCCACTTCAAAATCCCTTGGTTAGAAGTGATTGCCATTGAGTGAAATCTCGTATTACCTTCCATTTAAATATTATAAGAAAATAAATAATTTTTATTTCCAAATCAATAGTAAGTTTTTTAAATGAACACTTGACCTTGAATATCTTAAACAATATTAATACACAATATTTTTGTTAATTCATATTTAGATTTTTCTATTATTAAAAAGAGGAAGCATATTCTAAACACATTCTATTCTAAATCAACAAATTTGAGTACTTGAAACGATTGTCCATGAAAACAGATCTGATGAGCATGTTCAAGTAAAATGTTCAGTTATGTCAAATAATATTAGGTATGGTTAGATTGATAGTTTAGGTTAGGTTATGCCTCTCTGTGTCAATTTTGCACTTGTGTTCCAGCGTCCACGTTCTCCCGTTCGTTGTGCGCGCTGGTGCTGTTCCTCGGCCTGTTTGTGTGTCTGTTCGGCCACTCCTTCTTCCAGACTGAGCTGTTCCTGTTCAGCACTCTGGTGGGGGGAATCGTCACCTACGTACTCGCCGCACCCCATGGCTTCTCTGATGCAGGTACGGCAGTTCGCGTAAATCAGCAAATCTGTTCATTTTTCACTATTTTAAACATAAATTTGAAAAGCTTCATTTCTTCCTCTTACCATTTTTGCTCTCAATTTATTTTCATCAATAAAACCAAGCCATAGCAATTTTTAATCTCAAATGGTAAAAATAATTTTCTATACTTACAATTAAATACAAACCAGTTTATTTTATCATAATTTACAGAAAATAAGTATTTAATTGTCATGGAATACAATTTTTACAAAATTCACTTCAAAAGAGAAATATCTTGAGTAAATTTGACTCTGCAATCGGAATTGAAACTTGAAATCTTGTTAGGCTTTGAAATTATCAAAGAGATCATAAGAATGTAATATAGTACTTTTTGCATAATTTTTCAATGCCATGTTAATGAATAAACATAGTTAAAATTTTTTATAATATGTAATTTATTTGAATAAGATCGTCAAAACACTTAAGTTTTAATAAAGTGATTGGTATGATACTTTGGATTTTGGCCTAGCGACCTACCTACAGAATGAGTTTTTGATCCTGAGGTGACAAGAGAAGTGTAGGTTTAGGGGTGATTGCAAGGGGCACCTGTTCCATTGTTGCCAACCTCTGCACTCCCCAGTGTCATATGCTAAATCCACCCTTACAGAACAAGTTTATGTATCACAGTTGGTAATACTGATGGTTGTGGTACCTGGGAAAACAATTTATTTCTTTTATACACCTTCTTTAGTTTGAAATCTCTTTTTTGTTTTTTATCAGAATCCCTCTGGTAGGAATATGCAATGAGAGATTATTTGCATGGTAAGACCTAATAAATCTTTTTTTATCAGTGACAAAAACACTGTAGGCTCTATATAAATTCATTCCTGTAGGAGTTCATAAACTGACTGTAAAATCAGACTTTATAGGGTTTAAAGGAAATAGGGTGTAGGGTTTTTATTAAGACATTCACAGCATTTCAGCATCAATAGCAGACATTTTAGTCTTATAATTCAAATGGCTGTGTTCTGTTACCAGTCAATTTAAATTTTTATTTTAGTTTAGGCATTCCAAATTTAATATTATGTATGTAATAGAAAAAAATAATTTTTCGTCTAATTGCTCAACTCATTGACTGATGTCGGCGGTGGCCGGTGGGTTGCAGCCAACACAGTGATCGCAACGGTGGGTGGAGTCACATTCGGCAACTTTTGGCTGCTGCTGTGGTGGGTGTTCGGCTCGCCGCTGCTCTCCGTGTTGATGGCGGCGCTCACGCTCGGTTACCTCGTGGCCGCCACTGTCTTCTACACTCTACTGGGTAAGTCGACTTGCATCCACACTGGTGGTTGGGTAAACTAAAATGTCAGGGCTGGTGTGTTGAATGAACCCCAAGTCTCACTTGTAAGGTTTGCTGTAGAGTATTGTTGTTAACTTTAGCCATTAGGTACTTAAAAATTATAATTTTTATAAAATACATTAGAACCTGGATATAGTTTGTACCTCAATGGATATTTACTCAACTTTTTGTATTGATTGTTGACCAGTATTAATATATTTAACATAGAAGGCCATAAGGCTGATTCTAATCAAAGAAAATTCCAAAATTGAAAAAGTTTGAACAACCCATTGCTTGACATTCTTTTTATTTACAATTTATCAATGTATAATGCCAGTAATTTCTTTAATCCGGTTAAAAGTTTAATTCAATCTTTGATTCTTTTATCAAGTAATTAAACAGTTTTTAGTAGCAGTTGCATTTATTTAACCTATATCAAATATAATTTAAAAACTACACTGCTTAGTAAGGAAAAAACTTAGGATTTTTTTAACACATACCCCACTCAGAACATGAGGTTTCTAATGATGTTGCTAAATTAATATTATATAAATAAATGTGTCCACTATAGAAATATGCAACCTAACTAAACCCTCTCTATCGCCGCGTTTGCTTGTCGCCAGTGGACCTACCAGCGACGACGGTGGACGTCAACTACTACCTGGCATTCCTGTGCCTGATGCTGTTCGTGGGACTGGCATGCGCGCCGCAGCCCAACCGTGTCAATATTCTAGCATGTGCGGTGGTCGGAGGCTACGCCGCACTGGTGCCCATTGACCACTATGTCGGCGGGAACCTCAAGTACATCTTCATCAACACGGTGCGACGAGCCACGGTGCCCGACTTCGGAGAGGCGGTGATTGATCCTCCGTTCCAGATCAAAGGTGAGTTAACATTTATTCAAACTTTGTTAGATAATAACTAAGGAAAAAATATCAGTCAGACAATAAAGTTTTTAGGTTATTGTTTTAAGTACCAAATTTCCAAATCATAAAGATAATAATCAAAAATAAAAGTTTCAGGAGAAATTTTCACAAAAAAAATTATTTAGGTTTATGTTTAATTTTTTAAGGCTATTTAAATAACCTTAGTATCTTTCAGTGATTAATAGAATTACAGTAGACTCCCTCTTAACCGGCCACCTCGGGACCAGGCCACGGCCGGATAATGAATTGGCCGGTTAAACCGAAGTTCATTTAAGAACGCCAACCCACAATTTTATATGGCCTAAATATAATTATTACCTGAAAGACAACCTTAAATACATTGCTGTATATGATTTATAGCTAACATCCACCACCCATGAAATCCACAACAAACCTACACTAATAATAATTTGTTTCTTTATTGTGGTCTACTGGATAGTAGGTCCAAACGCATTGACTTCGGTGGCAGTCACTTCCGTCCAGGACGTTACAGTAATTGGTTTGAGAACGTCAATATGAAATAAAGTTGAATTGAATGATACATTAGATAAGAAAACTACGTTTCCGGCGAAACGCGGCCGGTTAAAGCGATGTTGAGATAAAAATGGCCGGTTAAAAAGATGTTATTTTGTGTCAGGATAGGCCGGTTAAAGCGGAGACCGGTTAAAAGGTGGCCGGTTAAGAGGGAGTCTACTGTACTGTAACTAGGTATACAATGCAGTTGTCTGCTTGCAATATTGAGCGGAGCGACTACTTTTAAAATCAATAATAGCAAATGTTTGATATGTAATTCAAGTGAGCTCGTTCGCTACGCTCACTCGCCGTCAGGGTTTAGCTCGTTCGCTGCGCTCTCTCGCCATTGGGGTCAGCTCGTTCGCTACGCTCACTCGCCGTCAATTTAGTTCGTTCGCTGCGCTCACTCACCTTTCGGGTCGGCTCATTCGCTGCACACACTCGTCGCCAGATTTAGGTTGTTGTACATGTTTACAAGATCAATTTTAAATGGTACGTCATCCAAGATTTGCATCTCCTTTCCGTAAACGTGGCATTTCATTCATGTATAAAAAGGTAAACAAACCACTAAAATAAACAAAACAACAATTTCACCTAAAACTACTGAATTCACAAACAGCTGATGGTAACAGTCTGCAGTTAAATTTGATCCTTATAACAGCTGTACAATCAACACACAGTAAACAAACCAAATAAAATATTTCTCCTATTAAAATAACATGGTAACTTTAAAGGGCCGTAGGGCAGAACCCTTATGTCCGATTTGGACCATTTCAGATTTATACCTTCCCATACATGGTTACTATGACCGAGCAAAATTTCGTGAGGAACACTCTAGCCGTTCAGGAGGAGTACTTGTAAATAAAAAGCCAGAGTGTAGTATAGGAGCTTCGCTCGCTTCGCTCGCTCCTCTCAAAAACAGCAGGAAAAAATTTCATGTATTTTTTAATTATATTTTACAAAAAATTGAATTAAAATCTCTAGGACTTATAAATAATTTTTTATTAGACAGGACATAACACAGAATTTTCCAGATGGCTAGAAGTAAAAGTGTAGTAAAAAAACTTCCTTTACTCAGAAAAGAATTTTGGTTCTTTAATAATTACTAGCCTGATCAGAATTTTAAAAAAGAATTCAACCAATTATTTTTTAAATATTTTGTAACTGAAACATTTGTTCTTCCTGAATTTGGTAGCATTTGTTACTACAACAGCAGTCAATTGATTCCATCAATTATCCTAATCTCCTAAGATTAACATTGAAACTTTGATTTGAATTATATAGTAATGGAATTCTGCTCATTTAAAGGACGATACCATTCTAATGGTATGCTCAGATTTTGCTACAACACATACAAGCTGAGAAAAAAGGAGGAAAAGAAAAATGTTTGCCTATTAATATATAGATTTTTCGTCCATTATTTTGAATCCCAAATCAATTTCATTGAATCATTTGTGTTGTGAACTTCGTGTTACCAAACCTGTGTAGTTTTTTTTCAGAAGTACTTGTATCATTTAGTACATCAAGTTCTCTATTTCACTTTAGTTAATTACCATCCTAATACATTAACCTGCCTACTCATTCATAGCTAATGTACAGTCAGTGACGAGAGAGTTATAGTTATTATAGATGTATAAATCATTTCCAATCAATTCAGCGTGATGCTAAATCATGTTGCACATTGTCCCTCTCCCCTAGTATTCAGCCCTCCTGTTCCTGTCCTCTCCCCCCCCCCCCCCCCCCTACATCCCCTGCCGCTCTGTAACACTATAGTAGGGGCTCTATTGAACCTCAAAGGTTGCACAACAATGAAAACATTCAATGTAATTGTATTCAGACTTTGGCTGGCGTGATATTTATCTCATTAGAAGTGTTTTTCAACATTGTGGTCGATACTGCCATTGTGATCTTATAGATAAAAAATTTTAACGGTTGAAAAGTTTTGGTTTTACCGATCAACTTTAAATTTTGTTCTGTAACCAGGGTTTGCTTAAACACAATATATAGAAATTGAAATATTTTGTGTTCTCAGATCACTTTGTCAACCACTAAGAAATCCTTCTTTTCCACATCACTTTCTGTTTTGTAATTGACTGACTGCTTAGTGAGTAAATCTATAAAGTATTTCAATTTACAAATATGTCGCTTTAAGTGTGTCAAGAGTCATAGTGCATACTGTAAAGAGAACCTGATTTTCTAAGGCTAGTTTTCTATTTGCTCCAAACTCAAAATAACATGGCCTAAGACCAACTTCCTGAAATTTTATTTGATTTAACTTACATTTAATGCTGACAGTCAGGCTTCTAGGATAAACAAGAAACATTGAATGGTTTTGAGAAGAATTAAATTAGAATCCATTAAGATCTCCTTCCCCCTGCCTGTGTGGCAAATCATTATCTGCAGGGTTTTGTTTACGAATGTGGTGATCATAATAAAAACTGAAAAAGGTTTATCAAAGTATTCACATCTCCTACATTGCAAACTTGACCGAATGCTCTTGTGGACAATTAATTTACATTTGTTTCCATAATCTTAAGATAACACTTTTGCTTGTACATCTGATCAATATAAGATCATGAAATTAACACGTGGCACCCAAGGTGCTCACGGCTAAGAGAAGTTTTTTCATGTTATTTTTTCAAGAAATTATTCTTAATACTTTTATCTACTTTCAATTCTTATTTTCTTGTCATTATGATAACCTTTATTCCAATATTAATATTTTTATTTTTAAATGTCTTGTTATAATACTTCAAAACATACTCAGATCTTGGTCTGACTTTTGTTCTGTTGCCTCCCACTCACTTGATGTAGGCACTGGACATCCCCATCTCAATAACTTATGCACTATTTCGCTTGTCCGCAGATTTCCTCCTGGCGGCGGCGTGGGTGGTGTTGGCCGTGACAGGCTTGATCATGCAGGCCCAGAGGTTCGGGGACCGGCCGTCGTTCCCCCCCTCCCCTCACCTGTGGGGCACCCCCATCCCCCCCTCCAGCCCCCGCACCCCCTACTCAGAGCGGAGGCCCCTGCTCGCCCAGTCCCCAGGCAGTGACAGTGTATTTTCATAGCTTTGTTGGCTCTCATGTCTCTAACTATTCTTTAATTACATTCTTTGTAGCTTTATTGTAACTTCAATGTTAACTTTCTCCCATAAAGCTGTGAAAAAATGTTGTACTACAGAGGTTTTGGTACATGTTTTATGTTAGAACTATTTAAAACAGCTAATACGTATTTTTGAATGAATAAATTTGTAATTTTGATTCATGTTTAGCTTATGGGTGGAATTGATTACAATGAATGGCACTTTGCAAATTTTGCCAAACAAGACTGTTGTAAACACCATTGTGATCTCCTTCACTTTACTTCAACAAACGACAAAAAATCTTTTTAAACTTTGTTTTTTAATTTGAAAACTAGGCTTTAACATTTTTTTAATGAATATATGGGAGAGAGTTAGCAAGCAAAGTGAGTTATATATTATGTTTTTACAAACATTATTCTTAAATGTATTATTTATCTACTCTGACTATATTCACTGTGCTGTGTTGTAAATTTCAAGTTTTAGTGTACTGTATTTTTATGATTTTAACACCAGACATTTTCTTATCAAATGTTCAGTGTTCTTGTCATTATTTAAACATAAAAACCATAAATATCCAAATCAATAAATTCCTATACTTTTAAATATAATCATTTGCAACTTGATAATATGGTATAAATCTTAAGCACTTTATTTTATGGTCTTCAACCAAGGAATCAGCACAAATCCTGTCATGTAAATAATAATTATTTAAACTAAATCATTAACTTTAGTTTTACCAAAAACATCTTGAAACAATCTGTATAAAAACTGTGATAAATAATGATTTAACGATAGATCATTAAGTGTCAAGATTATCAGACTGATGTCTTTATGTGCAATACAATCATTCCACAAACAAATATTCCGTTAATGTAATTTTAGTAATTAATTTCAACACGGTATTTTAGGAGTGGTCTTTGTTGTCCTATTACAGTTAGTATTACATTGTCTGGGATTTGTAATACGTTTCATAGCTAAAAAACGTATTTATACTTTTTCATACAAATTCAAAATTACTTAGCACAGTGTTTTAGTTATTTGTATTGTTTATTATGTTAGCAAAGAAGTCATTATGTTAGGCTTAATCAAGTTTATTTCTTAATAGTAATGTGTTTGCAGTTATTTCCTTTAATTTGTTTTAAGACTATTATTTTTAATTCATGTTTTAATTTAATGTACACATATTTTGTCCTAATTTTCCCCTTTTTTGGAAAGGACACTCCTTATGGTTACATTAAAAAAACTTGTTAAACTTAAATTAAAGTATGCCATTATTTTGGCTAAAAAGTAATTTTTGTTTATACAGTAGAATAACTTAAGTCTACAAACGTGGGCACAAATGTAAGCTCAATATGTTAAGTTTGTTTGTAAGATAATTTGTATTATTTTCAATCCCTCTTGTAAGTTCGAAATAATACATAACATCCAGTGTACATAACATACTATGATATTATTAGCTTTAATGTGTGATGTACAATGTTTTACCATAATAAACTGTTGTATTCTCTCATCCCGGCGAGTGTTTGCTCCCACCCCACTTCCCCCTCTTGATCTCCCCTCATTCTCTTTACATCATTACAGCTCTAATAACTGTCCTCCATCCCCACTTTAAACCCTCACACTTACAACCCTTCGTTCTTCACACAAATCATACGGAAGTGACTCAGATGTCAATTCTATAAGCTAGGAAATTATTTTCCTCTCAAATCATAACTCAGTCTGTGTGTTTTTTCACATCTTTACCCTTAAAAATCAACGCATTTCATACCAAAAAGCTATTAGAGTTTTTTTTTTTTCTTGTGAATCGTTGTCTATTTTGTGAAATTTTGTGAACATTTTTATAAAATTTTGATATTTTGCCATATTTATTTTTAAAGTTTTTATTTTTATAGCTCTGAGCTGAGATTAGTACTTTATGCCTCCTGATCCTGACATAGGCGTGTCCAGCACTTCAGTAGTGGTGGTGCCAACTGAGAAGGATTGAATCTTTATAAATGATATACATATATATAATTAATACATCTATACTTATTTAATACGCTAAGAGTTTTTTTGTCTTGAGAACTCCACCTACAATTTTCAACCGATTTTCAAGTTTTTGGTGTCGTTGAATAGGGGTTGGTCTGCAGTTGTTTCCGCCAAAAACTGATGAGAATCTGATGGAAAATAAAAGCGTTATCCACCCTTGAAATCTCAAAATTTCCCATTTAAATAACATTGGGATTGAATAAAGCATTTTAAACATCTGTTAATAATCAGCTGTAAATACGTGTAGTTTTGGTGATTGCAGATATTCACAATGTTGGATTGGTCGGACGTCAAAGATTTAGAGATAAAAGTAACATTTGTATTGTATTCAAATAAATTGCTCGATTTCGAGCAACACGTTTACGAGTTAAACCTAATTGGTTGTTTTGAAAGGGAGAGGTAATTGCCCTTCATTCAAGCAAAAAAAAAAAAAAAAAAAAAAAAAAAAAAAAATTAAAACATTTAGGTGTGCACAAATTGGGATTGATTAATGACGATCCACGGATCAATCTGGTTTTTCGTCTATCATAGATATATAATTTTCAGTTTCATATTATAACAAAGTTTAAGATATTTTTATACTGTAATTTATCTATAAAATCCTTAATTTCTTCTACAACTGAAGATAGCTTTTGTTTGTAAGCTAAATAATAAGTCTAAAGACAGCAATTTCATTGCTGCTGTAGGCCTACCTTACGAGAAATTATGTGATGTTGGAATCTACCAGTATCAACCTGTTGTTTGATAGTCCTAGCTCCTTCAACAATATTTCCTAAAACGTAGTACAAATAAATCTACATTGTATAAAGTTTGCATTGTCAAATTGAAATAATCGAAATTCCCATGAAATCCCCCTCTAAATTAAACCCAAGTGTTCAAATATGACTTGATATCCTGAATAAAAACTAACCATAAAGCAAAATTAGACAACAGGGTTTTCCAGTAGGACTATGGTTTAGGAGGAAATGCTACAAAACTACTACGACATTTACATAGTTATTAATTTATTTATGTTGCTGGCGTTAATTAAATTAAAGTAATATTCATACGTTCAGTAAACGTTATTTTTTACTGTAGAAAGCTGAACTCTGCAACATATGCCATCCGTAACCTCAAACCCTCCGCTCTAGAGAAACCATTTTGAGCGTGTATAGAGCATACTTTGAGAGCGTTATTAGGTACGGTATAGTAACATGGGGTGCATCAAGTCTTCTTGATAAAGTACAGTATTAAAATCCTAAAATAAATAGTTTTAAGAATTATCTATAATTTACACCCTCAGTATTCTTTTAAAAGACATTTTTTTAAACAAACAAATCCTCACAGTACATTCCCTTTATATACAACAGAAATACTTAAAGCAGCTCAGAACATACAGAAAATTCAAAGTACAGGAGATTTTCATGTATTTAACGCCCAACATCGACGTATACTGGCATACCCGATTCACAGAACATCAAAATTTGAAAGAGGCCCACTTTACACTGGTATAAAATTTCTCAACACGTTGCCAGACTCAAATTTGGTCAAAGATAACAGATAGGTCTGAAAGATTCAAGGCGGCTCTGAAAACATTCTTGTGCTCGCGGGCGTTTTATCCCATACAGGACAGGAGTATTTCATATTCTCTTCTTTTCTGAGGAACCTAGGGTTTCGTTTTGATATCGTTTCACACTTTAGGATATTTTTTATGTATGATTTTATTTTTTTCTGTAGTTTGTAGAGTTTTGTGGAGACACCAGATTTCATACATAGATTGTAAATATTAATGTGTCAATAAAATGATTGATTGATTGTGGTCCGTCCCCGTCCGCTGGATTTCTGACAGCGCCTCTTCACATTGTAGCCTATCGGCGCACGCGTGTATTGCCTCCTGCATCGAGTTGTTGAAGGCACATCATCAGTGTTTAATATACCTCTGCTCCAAAGATAAACTGATATTACTGTATTATTTAAACTTCAGTATATTATTAATTACGTTACTCATCTTATTGTTGTCAATATCTGCAGTCTAAGCTTGCTCGGTGAAACTGAATGCAACCAAATAAATGTCATAGGAGTAAACATGCCATTATAAGGTTGTTTGCTTTGAAAAAGTACTTAACTTTTCTGCTAAAAAATAATGGAATAATTTTGGACATATACTTTTTTAAGGAGAAATTTATGAGTGAAAGAGTATAAAATTCAATAATTAAGGTCGGATCCTCTTCAGGTTCCAACGAGTTCTGAAATCGTCAGAATAGGATATATATATCTTCCATTCTTCCGTATAGGAACTACATTTAAATTAAAATACAATCATTTATCCTCCATTATGGAAATGAACATAACTATTAGTAAGCTACTCCGCTTCATCGGATGAACAGATTTCCGGTCAACAATATAACCATAGTGTCAAGAAGAAAGCAGTTGACACTATTGTCGAGCGGCCTACTAAACTTTTCACCAGGAAATAAGTTAACAAGAAGAAAACATTTATAACATATTTTAGTTTTTCGTTTCATTTTAGTGTAAAATTATCTAATTTTTAAATACTACAACCCTATGTTGTCTTGTTGTCTCAAATGTCTCATGAGATGATAGTGAAAATGCCCACCACTTCGCTTAATGGTGCAAGCCTCTGGTCGTCCCTTGGAGAGTGGGTTCGCGCATTTGATGCATCCCTGGCTACCTGATTCAATGACCACTGGTAAATGGCAACTTGGTTCAAAATAGACCTGTCGAGGATCGAACTGGCAACCTCAGTTTTATCTATGAGGTGACTATGACCGCTCGGCTTCCCTCCCAATCATAAGGATTGGCTACTGCCACTACCGTAGTGGCGTCAACAGGTGTCGCTGTTATATGGGGCGGAAACGCGGGTTAGACACGCCCTAGTGGCGTGAAACTGGCGAGAAATCCGCCTACTCTAATCTACAATACACTACAGTCACAGTGTGCCACCTCCGCCACCGCCACCGCCTCACACACCTGACCTGACCATGGTCCTGGCCGACACTGGGACAGCGAATGTCATGGAGTGAAAAGAGTTTTTAAAATTGGACCTACTTTACCATAACTTTAATCTATTTAACAAACGAGCATATAAAAGTTGAAACTTGTTTTCATTGGTATGCAGAAGTGAAATAAACTTACTTTTAGTTAGTATTTTTTAATGTTTAGGAAATCAATTAGTTTTATACAAATGTTTTACAAGTATTTATTTCTGCTTCAATGGTATAATTATACACAGAATCAATTACAGCATACAATCTTACACCTCACATAATATTTACAATAACGGGCTAACCCGGCCCAAGGTAGGGGCCGCCCGGGACCATGTTAAATCCAATGGGGAAATGACGACCTCCGCCGAGCTCTATCTAATGATACAGAAAGCATTAAAATTGGTTGAAAAACTATAAGAGGAGTCTTTTGGATTTTCAAGCAACAGGCTGGGTAGCACGGTAATATCCATAATAATATCCCCACAGACTTTAATTCACACGCAGTAATCACAAATGCATCAAACCCGCCTCATAAACGCGTCTAATAGCCCTCCACTCTCGCACCCACCATACAGCAGCGACTAATCAACGGCGATACAGAAGGCTCAGGATATTGTTGAGCTAATAAATCACGGCAACAATGACTATTGAGCGTCTAGGTGGCAGTGGCGCGGCGCGGCGGTGTGTTTGATGTCGCCGCTGCCACCTTTATTGCAGCGTCTGTTACCTGGCGATCCAGATTGTTCATGCTTCGCCGACCCGCGGCTAATCTCTGTCTCTCTGATCAGACCGATGCCGCGATCGTCGGTTTTCCGTAATAAGGAAATAATATCCTGCTTTTGGTTTTGTTTTGTTTCGGAATCGTCTGTGTCATTTTATAGGCAGTAGACCCTACCGTGGTTGTTTGAAAGTCGATGAGTGATGAAACTGAACGGCAGTTTTATTTGTATTTGGGGTTATTTGTTTCCTTGATAGAATATGGTTTTATGCTGTACTACATTAGGTAATCTAATTAATAGTTTGAACTTTCAAAGCGTTCTTAATTAACCTACTTCACCTTTAATAGAAATCTTTTTATGTAACTATTGTAGCCCTTGGTGATCCGTAATTAGGTCCTACGTTGCTTACTCTATAATTCATGATGCGGTCCTTAAATTTTTTTCAGAACTGTGTCCCGGATTTAAATAATAAATAACAATAATAACTAAGATTCATTAAAACTATGTCATTACTTGATATTTATTTGAATATGGTTGAGCAAAACTCTATACCGCCTTCATAAAAACTTCTATTAGCGTCGGTATTAGGCCTATAAACGGTTTTCTCCAAACTGCTGCGAAACGTTTTTACATTTTTACTATACACACGAAAGTATACTTTCTAAACGTAAAATGAGCTAAGAAAATAGGTATTCCCGCTACTGCACGGCAGAATTACATAACGTTAACATTCTGTGCTTTTGTGGTGCACGGAAAGTAACCGTTATGGGATTTTGCGGTGAAGCCGATCAGCTGTTGCATAACGCTGAGTTTGCGTGCGTATGTACCTCGGCATAAGCACGGAAACTCAGCGTTAAGAGTTTTTTTTTCTTGATACTACGTTGAATAAACAAAAATATTCATGTTGTTTACAAGTTTTTCGGACATCGTAATGGAAAATAATGTCCAATACTCGTCTTAAAAGTGCCATTGCGGGGCTCGATAGCTTTTCGGCTCGCCTCGCGCGTAAATGCAGTCTTTCCCCGCAACAAGTCACTTTGGAGACATGTAATGAAAAACTACTAGTGGGAAACGGCATAGGAGAAGAAGCATCAGCTGATGTATATTTCATCATTGTGTTTTCACAGCATCAAAACTGTATCGTTCGATTCAATCAGTTTATTAGGCCTATTTTGCGTCGTAGCCTATATATACTTCTGCGGAATCGGCTTCTTTCAATACATGCTTTGCAGGGCTAAATTAATTAATAGAAACAAGTAATATCTATTTTTATGGGTTAGGTAAACAGTAAAGTCCTAGTTGGTAAGCAATACTAATCGACAAAAAACTATAGTTCATAATACCATAGATTAAGCCATACTCCCCATATGGTTATGCTTATAATCTGTGATAACACTACAACACTAATGTGCCTATAGTTGCTTTCGAATCTCGATAACTTCACGACCTCGGTTTGCGTCTCGGTCACAAAATCTCGTATACAAAAAGCGCCACTTTAGACCTTATATTGATGAAATTTATTAAATTATCAATACAAAAAACAATATGGAGTGTCTATTTGAGAAGGGCCTTTTAATGGTACAATTTATGAATATTTTTATTGATTGTAGTTAAATAAATTGAGCGGTGAAACTGAAAGTGTAGGCCTATAGTTCATTAGCCTATCGGGCTTCTTCCGAAATTCGTTAATATTTTACTTGGAAAAAGTGTTGTTACTCTAAAACCGTTTTTTAGTTGGCTATATTGTTTCCAATCTTACTTAAACTTAAAAAAGAAATCTCCCTCTTGAATGCACTATTCATACACCTATTCTCAATCTCTAATGGACCAATAGAACTCGCCGACTGTGAAAGGGCACACAAATCTACCTTATTTGTGCGTGTGGTCCGTTTTTTAACCGCCGTGCCGTCCAGTGTGGAGTGTGGGTGAGGGGCCCGTGGTATTATTTTCACTTGGACCCGGCGCCAGCCCAAACAGCTGTTCCGGGAAGGGTTAAGCCGCGCACGGATCCAGTTAATTATGGACAGTTAATCCCCACAGAAGCTCCTTGTCAAATTGGCTGACAAATATCTCTATTCTTCAGTTTTGTTTGGGCATCTTCAGGGATGTATCGGTTGGGAGTGTCTTTGTTAATCGCGATGTTGTGTAGTGGTCGGGAGAGGCTTTTAAAGATTGTATTTTATTTTTTTAACGCAACTCTTTTTATTACTATTTTTTCAATAACTAAAAATTAGTTTCACAAAGATATTAGAATATGTGATATGATTATTACAATTTTTTTGGAGTATTAATTCATTTTACTGTCTAAGAACCCGTGGCTTCATCAAAACAACCATAGCCAGGTCGTTACAAGCGCTGTACCATTGTCAGTGACAAAAATATAAGGGGCCCAATAAGAGCAATGGTTTGTTTAATTCGTAAGGAAATCAGTAGGACACACATAAAGGCATTTTACTAAAATTTAAACAGTTATATATCTTAATTTAATTAATAATACTTTTCTCAACCAATCAAAAGGTTAATGGACAGTTTGAATTTCAAATAATAGTAAACTATAATCAGAATATTGTCAGAAAACTATTTGATCTGTTTATCAAACCAAAACCAATATTAACGGAAAACGAATTTTTAATCTTACTTCTCATCAATAGACATATAGCCAAAACAAACTTAATTAATTTGAATGTTATATTTTAATGTTAGACACATGCAAGAATATTTTTTACTCTGTTAATGTTATTTCTATATTATTAAAAACAGTGTTTAACTGTCATATAACTGTCAATATTAATTTCTTACACATCTCATCTCCAACCGATAACAAATCGAATGTTGAGGTTGGGGCCCAAACAAGAACATATTACAAGAATCCCAAGATGCAGCACTAGGCCTAGCCTACATTTCCCCCAACCACGAGTCAGCTAGGGTCAGTGCTCCGGCCCGCGAATACTTTTTAAATATTTTACCCCATTAGGAGGACAACAGGTAACGGTAGCCGATACACACACTGCTGCTTGGACGTTGACCCGCGGACGGACTCCTGGCGGTCACTCCGGGGGTTCGCGGAAGGTCCAGGTCGGGGGAGGGTTCATTCCCCTCGGGTGGAGTTTAGATGATCACTTCCTTCAACTTCTTCCCTTGTTGGTGATTTATAAATTTTTAATAATAATACATATTACATATGCGGTAGATTTACTATAATTCATTATAGGACAACAATGATTCGGAAACAGTATTACTATACTGCTTTCCTTTTACTCTACATTGCTTATACCTGGAGCAGTAAATAAACTATGGAACATTTTTAAAAGCAGCGATTTTCAATTTACAGAGATCATGTTTGTTTTAGATTTCATATTTTCCGTAAATTATCGATGTGAACTGTCTGAACTGTATTTTTACGTAATGACCACGTTCTAATGTGTTAAGTTAGTTTCTATTTTTGGTGTTACAATCACACCATTTTGCTTTAAATCATAATTACAAAACACGAAAATAATACGACTAACCTAGCACTAAACAACTAGACGACTGCAAATCTATGCTTATTTAATACCCTAAGGGTTTTTTTTTGTGTTGAGAACTCCTCCTAAAATTTTCCGATTTACAAGTTTTGGTTTCGTTGGATAGGGCTTGGTCTGTAGTTGTTTCCGCCAAAAACTGATGAGAATCGGACTGAAAATAAAGGCGCTATCCACCATTTAAATCTCAAAATTTCCCATTAAAATAACATTGCGATTGAATAAATGTCTGTTAATAACCAGCTGTAAATAAATGTAGTTATTGGTGATTACAGATATTCATATTATTGGATTGGTCGGATGTCATTGATTAAGAGCTAAAAGTAACTTTTGTATTGTATTAAAATAAATTGCTCGGTTTCGAGCAACACGTATACTAGTAAATTTCTTATAAGGCTAATGAGTTGGGTGTTGTGGTTTCTGCTTGTGATTATGTGGTTATGGACATACACACCGTAATTGTGACCAAACTTAATTAATTTATTAAGAAGAAAAAACTGCTTTTAATCATTTTTGGGATCCAAACTGAAACACGGTCATTATTTAAATCTTGTATCTTAAGTTATATAAACACTTAAAATATACCAAACGCTACATAAACAACAACTCTACTTTGTTTTACATTTCACACTTATTTAGCTCCCCCGCTACTCTCTCCAAAGTTCCACAACACTTTCCCGCTCTCCGCGTGGCCGCCCAAGTTTGCTCCAAAGCCCCATTTTACAGAGCCCAACTACTCGTCAGTCGGCGTGGAAGGATTGTTTTAAAGCCTCTTACACACAATTAATTTAGGTGAAATTCGGCGGCCGGGTTACACGGTGCTGCGCGAGAGGCAAACTTTGCGCCGCCGCCGCGACGCCCCGGGGGGGGGGGGGGGGGTAAGCCTATTAGCCCAAAATCTGGTGCTGAGTGGCTTATTCTGATCCATTCTGCAGTTATGAATAACAGGGCAGACTTGGCGGTTGCGCTGCGCTTCATTGTTACAGGCACCTAGGTTATATGACCGATCGAACTGTAGGACAACAACCTATACAAAAATTTATAAACTATTTATAAATTATAAATTTTAGGCCTATCGTAGGCGAAGATCATTTCCTTTCATTCTCTGTTTGAGTGGTTTGAGTCAAAATAAAGGAAAAATACGTCAGAGTAGATCAAATAATCTAAAAAGTAAGGTACGGTATTTTAATTATTTGTGGAAAATAGAAAATTTTCAAGAATTGACAGTTTTGGTAGTTTATTTATAAATGTTATGACAGTAACTACATCTACTAAAGCGAAATTATAGTGATACAAATGTTTTAATAATCACTGGACTCCAATCCCAAACGGTTTCACCTTTCCTCCTCATTTTTCTATCATGAAACGCAATTTTAGACACTGTGCTTAGCTGAAAATTTAATAATTTTTGCAAAAAAAAATCAAGAAAAATAATAATTTTTTTTTTCAAGAAAATCAGAGAATATTTCATAATTAAGCCGATGATTAATAATTGGAAAAATTGAACAAAATATATTTTAAAGTTTTAAAATGCTTGTTATCGAATACCTCTGAGACAATTGCACAAATACTATAAGTTAGTTTAGTTCTGCATTTCTAAATAAAAACTTACGAAAGTTAATTCCACGTAGTTTTTTTTACTTGGCATGAAAATAAATAGGACGACCCAGTCCTCAATCCGTATCAAGTATAGATAAGCTAAAAGCATAGCATATACGCCTTATGGAGCGTTTTTAATCTATGCTAAAAGTTAAAGACTCCCTTTCACTGAAGAACCAAATCGATCTAACCAATAAACATTGATATTGTTTTGCATAAATTAAAGTTGTAAATTCAAAACTTTTAAGTCTATGCTCTGCTATTTTGGAATGTCAGTATGGTATATCAATTTATTACATTGAGTTTACCCGAAGACACCCCTTTTCGATGATTTTTTTATTGAAGTTTTAATGGTGTTATGGAGGATAATAGCGTCATCAGAGCTCTGCACATAATCGAATGGTTCGCCGACGTCGTAATTCAGAACTGGCTGTAGTCATATGCCTACCTTTGTCCGCCGTGAGGGATGATGGATGACTCGGACCTTCACCCTCACATGTGCAGCACCCGACACGGACACGGGTGATGCTGGAATGCTTTAATTGGTCACCCCCTAGGGCGACGTTGTTTATTGAGTACTGTATATTATGTCGATTCTGTAGTGCTTTATTTAAGAATAAATAAAGTATAACTCTAACTAAGGAATATTTAAGAATTCTTAAACCATGGTGGCTGGCTGAATGAGCCATACGATATATATATAGTGCTTTATTCGTCTCGGAGAGTCAATTTTAAATTATCGTTTAATTACATTTGTGTGAACTTATAAAACTTTTTTAAAGGCTTTTACTTTTACTCGACGAATTAATTGAATTAATTAACCTAATTTGTGTGAAGTTTAAAATGTTATATTTAGTTTTGATCTTGTTATAACACAACATGTATAGGCTGTAGTAAAAAGTAAACATTACTACAACATAACATTGCAATAAAATATTGATTAAACAATTTCTCTGGTCAAGAAAATGCTATATACTGTAGTATGCTAAGCATTGTTCTTTAGTAACTCCTCCAGTTGGTTTAGAAATTTTGAACATGGCAAATTAACCTGAAGATCTGAAGGCAATTAGTGCTGTTCGTATGGATGTGGAGAGTTATATACGATGGGCTAAATGTGTTTAATACTATTGCACTGTATGCTGTTTTGAGATTTGAACATTTAAAAGGAGGCGACGGAATTAATAATCCGAACATTTGAATTTAAATGAGTTTTAGAAACAGTTTAACCAATCACCAATCACCAAAAAAGCATAGAATAGTATATTTCGTCACAAGGGCCGAAAGTGGCGTTTTGCCGGCCCCGAGATCGTGTTTCAAGTTCGAGACGCAGTCGAGAACTTGAAACGATCGAGGGTTGGCAAAACGCTTTCGGCCCGAGTTATGAACGATATTTTTCATCACACTACACAATTCAATAAATTCTAAACAAGTGAAAAAATTACTTTTTCGTTCATAACAAACAAAACATAACCTCAACTTCAACTAACCTAGGGAGAAGTGCTTGAGTTTCTGGTTGCTAGGCAACCACTTCACATTGACTTGACTTGATCGTGAGGTTCCAGTGGGCTGGAAGAGCCCACTGCGGCTGTTTTAGGGCGTTGCCCTCTTCAGCCTTGGCTAGGGTTTGAGGATGTGGTACGACACTACGGCAGGACTTAGGTCACCAAAACTAATACTCTAACGGTAAGTGACTACAGCTGATTCCAAGGGAAAAGCACTATTTTCCCATCTACGTCATACATATTTAATAGTTGTTATCAGCTGAACTACTAACTACGTCACTGATTTGTTATTTATTGTTGTTGTTGTTAAATACCTTCTAATATTTTACATGTGGCGAAGAACGTTTCACATGTTCTCTTACAGAAAATAGATCCAACATGGCTACATATAACATTTGCCAACAATCGAATTTTCACCGCATATCCGTATAGCGACACGCCGGGCCCGTGTCCCTGTTATCACGACACCGCAGCTCGTTATCACCCGTGTAGCCGCGATGTAGCGATGATGTAGCGGTGTAGGATGTAGCCGGGGACCACCGTAGTTGCTACAGATGACGACAGATATCGCGGCGGTCATTACTCATTCACCAATTACCGCTCGCCAACCGGCAACTGCACGTCCCGTGGTATTGAGCCCAGATCTCATCGACAAGATGGATCACCGGTGAAATACCGGGGAAACGCTTCGGCACCGGGACCTCCCGACAACAGCGGCCGGCGCTGGGAGAGAATCTTGTGGCGTAGGACGGTTGGAAACGCGGCTAGTTCATGTTTACACATTGTTAATTTGTTGTTGCATTGATTTGTTGTTTCTTCGACCAACAAGAAGAAAGAATTGACACTAATTTCCACTTGAATTTGTAAATATGCCACTAATTTCAATAAGCTGATCGGATTATACTCAAAACAATTGAATAGTAATATTAAATGTTGTTGGGTTATTTTATGCAATTAGTCAATTTTGTATCGGTCCTAGAAAATACTTGATGGAGTCATTGTATACACCAATAAAAGATGAGTCAAATGTACAACCGATTGTTCATCAATGAAGCTTGCAAGTTCAATTTATTGCTGTTCTCGCCATACTGGAAAAGGGCTCACAATTCGACAATATCTGATGAGATCAATTATTTATTACAATCTACTTAATTTTGGTTTGGCACTGCATGAAATGTCCACCATTAGTCCTAATAAGCTTAGACATCCCCAAGGGTTGGATAACAGATGTAATGAGATAACAAATAGGCTAACTTCTTTACATTAGGTTATTAACACCACGAAAAGAAGTCACGCCACAGATAAATCGTACATTACAAAATACACCGCTTCATGGTAAGACATTTCGCCTCATTGTTTACTCGTATTTACACCATGCTCGACCCAAGTTGAAAGCACTCGACTCAATGTTGAGAAACACGCCAAGAAGCTGCAGTAAATCCCAATGACTAATGACGGCTCCAATGTAAACGTGAGCTACAAATTTAATGATCCAGATCATGCGGTCGAGATCGCGGAAGAGAGAGCGCGGTTGGCAGCAGTGGCATTGTTGGTGTGGGAAGAGTGGCAACAATGGAGCGCGTCGGCCAATCAGAGGCGGCGGTGATTGATGTTGCCGACAACGCTAGTGTGTGAAAGCTGCAATTAGAGAGATGAGTAGCGAGTAGCGAGTAGCTGCTGGCGAGTAGCCGGTCCCACACGTGACCGGGGTGGAAGTGGTAACGATCTCCTCTCAGTGTCCAGCCGGGTTCTCAATCCTTGTTTATATGGACAAGGTGTTTATAATCCTTTTTGGTGGTTTTCAGTTGAAAACTAATCTAAAGCGTCAATTCAATTGGTTCTTGCGTTTTAACTCTCCTGCATGCACAAATTTGGCACTAAGTCAATAAGAAATTGTTTTTATAGTTTTTTCCAAGGACCTCTGTAAATGTTCCATTAGTTTGCCTTGAGCTCGTTCACTTCGCTCATCCGCCTCTCAGCACGGCAATGTTTAAGTCAGAGCTCAGTTTAAGGAGTCCATTAGCCGTCATGAGTTCTGTTTATTCTGTTAGATGCTTGCTGAACTACACCGATTTAAAAGTAGTATACTGTATTAAAATGAGCAATTAACGCATTAAAAACTGTGTCCACCAAGATTAAATTGCAAAGTTTTACATTGAGCCGTCAGCCTCCCAAATTTCAACATCACTTTAAACACAGATAATGGTGAGAGATGGGTGTTGCACCACCAGGTTTTTGGGATGATATTTTTTATTGTATAAGAATTTTCAAAATTTAAGACTAACTATTTATGCCTCAAAACTAACAATTTTAATTGTGTTGTGATAACGAATGACATGTTAAAGTATCGGCGCCTTACAATGTGACAAGTAAACGAGTTTGGTATTCAGATATCTCACACATTTTGGCGATCTCGCACCCCCAGATATCAAGACCTAAATCCGACCACGGAGGACAGTAAAGGGATGGGTGAGCAAGAGGGGTAGTCAGTCAGTCAGGGGAGGATGTGCCTGTTGTATTGTAGCGAAAAGGAAACGTATCACACGTATGCTAACTCCATCGGATATTACCTTTTCGTCATTTTTGACTCTGAGCTTCTGTTTTTACTGATTTTTCATTTTCATATTTCAGTTACCCAAGTAGGTATCTTCTTGAAAAATTCAAATTTTTGGAACAAGAAATAGTTATTGATAAAGGATCTTGTTCATTATAAATTTCTGATGAAAAATTAAATCCAATCCCCTCGCCGCATTGGAGACCGTCTTGGCCGCCTCGGAACCCTTCCCTCCTTGTTGGAGGCGGCAAAGTTTGATATTTGTGCCAGTTTTTCTCGACATTCCTGTGACACCCTAGAGATGTAGCCGCCCCGATATCAGACTGTGGACAGCCGTTGCATGCGTGTGCGTGTGTACGTGTGTGCATGTGCGTGCGTGTGGGAGTGTTCCAGTTTTTGTCGGCCGGCGTCCCCAGATCTGACACAAGTCCCGGGCTTTTTACTCCATTTTCAGTTGAGATATCAAGTTGAGCCGGTCCTCATCTTATCGGCTACATCTTGACGCGGGACTGACTCATTTCTTCTATTTGCTTTGTCGTAAAAGAATCCTTATTATGCGGCGGATTAAAATTAGACTCGTTGGGGTCTTGATGTCCAAACAATATTACCCTACAGTAATAGCATAACAATGACGACTCTTCGATTGTAGGACGGAAGGTCCGAGGGTAATCCCTTCAATCGTCGATTGTACAAAAAAATGACAGGGGCGGACGGAAGGTCAAACCCCGGACCCTAATTAGTAAGCGGACCTAACGTCCGCCCTGTGAAAAGCAGGTAGGCGGATTTAACACTGGTCACCGTAGGGCACGCAACTTCTCTCCGTGGTTCACATAAAGTGCATGAAGTGTTCCGTGTTTTAGATTTCCATCGTCACAAAGGTATAGGCTTTTTATTTCTGACTAGTATTACAATACTGTGAAACTGAAAGAGTAACAATAGTGTATAGAGAGTGAAAATTTGCTTTGAAAGCTAATTTTAAAGTAAAACAGTAAAAATAAAATAAAGAGAGCCTCGGAAAGCATTGTTTGTTTCTACATTTTGCTTGATTTGACAATACGTTTTTAAATTAAGATCAACTTGAACTCAAATCACTCCTTTAACAACATGGCTTCGTTAGGACCTGGTTTTTGGGGCAGTTTTTAACTGGTTTACCACAGCCTTATTGATTAGCATGTTTGAACGTGCTAATTTAGTTTATATATATATAATTTATATTATTTTGTTGAACAACCCATCGTAATCATAAAAAATCTTTATGTAAATTGTTATTTTTTAATATGCCTCTAAAGTACAGTATGTTTTTTTTTTTTAGCGAATTTCCCTATAGGGAATACGCTATTACGGTAGTAGTCATGGTAAGACCTAAGCCCGGGACCACTTTACTTTTTCATTTTGAGGTCCCCAGAAGCCAAAAACACCATTCGTTCATTTTCATATATATGTATATATCTATCTATCTATCTATCTATCTATCTATCTATCTATCTATATATATATGTGTCCGTGGTACCGATAACTTTTGAAGGGAACCTCCGATTTTGATGAAATTTGGTATGAAGGTGTAAGACCAGGTCTATTTTCATGAGTTCGCGAACCAGCATTGTCGGGTTATGGGAACGGGGTTTTATGGGGTTTCAAAGGGGTCAAAAATGGGTTTTTGGCATTTTTCGACCGCAATTTTCAAAATTCATCAATTTTAACTGAAACCATTTTAAAGAGCTTAAAAAAACAAACAATTTGGTATTTTGAATTTTCATCTTAGCATAACTGGTTACGGGGAAAATCCAAAAATGTGTTTTCCATGTTATTCTTATGGGAAATCAAAATAACCCTATATCTTGCTTATTTATTGACATAACTTAATCAAATTTGGTATGTACATTATCTAGATAGGGCTTAACTTATAATTGCTTACAAAACCCTTATGGCGGCAAACCTACATACTCACCCCCATGGGGTTTATAGGGAAAATAAAAAATTGCCAGAGCTTAATACAATTTTGTGTTTACATTCACCAATTATTGATTAACTTAGATTTTCTAACAACACCCCATGGCAGCAAACCTACATACTCGATCCTATGGTGTTTTTACGGGGAAAGTAAATAATCTGAAATTCCACTGGAAATTCGCTGAGTACGCAGGTCTGCTGCGACGGGGGTATTTTTTTAATTTGATCCTCCTCCTGAATATCAGGGTGATGGAGATACGATTGGCATATTGAAATATATTAAAAAAATAAGCTTGTGAAAAAATTTTACAGTACCAGATATTCTTTAACAACGTCCCATATACTTTTATAACGTTTTAATTACTATAATTTCTTTTCGGTATTTCGGTTTGCGTCCCTTCCTCTTAGAATCTTAGAATACCCAAAGGCTGAAGGTATCCGCAACAATCGCGGTAGACATGATATTCTTGTTCGGCGACCTTCGCAGAACACAGGATGTTCGGATTACATAAAATTTGTACCATTTCGCGTAATAGGGCATTTTAGTTTTTACATTATGAAGGTGCCATGAAAATCAATGAACGATATTTGTGTACCAACTAGGTACGGTGGTTAATTATTGTAAGTTACCGGCGGACTTTAACGCTCAATACGGATCGCAATGTCGGATCTTACACGATCAATACGGATCGCGATTTTTGGATCGTGATCCAGGATCACGATCAAAATATCGCGATCCGTATTGATTGTGTAAGATCCGCCAATACATTTCGATCGTGATCATGGATCACGATACGGATTGAGTGTTTTAAGTCGAATATTGATGTTTGATCTATATTGACTGTGTGAGGTCAAGCACAGTAAACAATACTGTCAATATTTATCACGATACAGAATAACATTAGGCCTATCCGTATTGAGCGTGTAAGGACCGCCACTGTTTTTTCAACACACTAAATCAATACACTATTACATGTTATTTCCCTACCCTCTAGATTTTGAACATGGTGATAATCAGAAATCATTCATGTTTTACGATTTAAGACTCTGTTCAGGAGATGTAATGGGTAGAACAAGTTTGTATTGCATTTTAGTAGTGTGGTTTTGCCGGTGCTGGGACAAGTCAAGGTCATGCGGTTCGAACTGGCAGGTGTGGGTAGTAATTGGGGGGTGGGGGTGACAGTGATGGATGGGTTTGGGAAGTGGGTCAAGGTCATTCGGAGGGAGTTTTAAAAAAGTGGGAGCCTCAGGGGCTCGGTGGGGAGGGGGGTGGGGCGGCGCCGGGCCGCGGGAGGTTTTCGTTTATTTTTAAAATTAAATCAAAGTCGTGTTCTTGTGCAGAGAGGTGTTGGAGTGTTGTCCACCGGTGAGGGAGTGGTAGACGCCGAAGGTGGTGGCGAAGAGAAGGTAGACGCACAACATGCACAGTACGCATTTGAACAGTTGCAGCAGGCGAACCATCCCTTGTTGATTTTCCGTTTCCAATTGCAGCCTGTTGATCTCTAGTTTGAGTCTGTCCTCTTCCAATTGTGTTTTAAGTGAAAAATCATCCATCATGTTTGTGTGCTTGTTTTAATTTCTGTAGGTGAAACGGGAGCGGTGTTGACGGTCGGAAAGTTTTGCGATGAAATGAGAAACGAAGATGAGGACAGGGCATATTTACTGGAAAGTGGTGGGGGGTTAAAAAAAAAAACAGTTGTGTGTCCGATCAAACGTCGTCGTCAGCTGTCGGTGTAGTTTTGGAGGATGCAGGAGTGAGTTTTAGCAAACTATCTTCATCTTCAGTCTCAACTCTATCGCATGTTGGACAACCGTAAGCAAGTTCCAAATTCATAGTGATGCAGTGGAATTTGTCTATAATATCTTCTAAAGTTTCCATTATATCTTTTAAATCATGTCTTGTTCTAATTACAAAAGTAGATTTCATTAGTGCTAGCGGATCGTTGTTCATCGTACGGGAGTCGGGAAACAAATGGTGAGCGTCAGTCAGCGGCTCGCTTATATGCGGGCAAGGGCGGTGGAGGGGGAAGTGGAGGGGTGGTGGCGTGGTGGGGGAAGTGGAGGGGTGGTGGCGTGGTGGGGGAAGTGGAGGGGTGGTGGCGTGGTGGGGGAAGGGTGATATACCCCCATGCGAATCGTTGGCCAGCGCATTTCGCAGCAAAATGCCGTTCGGGTAGGTAGTAGGAGGTGTACTAAGATAACCATTAGTTGTATTTTTAAGTTAGGAATACTAATAATGTTTGTAAATTAAATATTAAATTTATATTTAACCAGAGCTTGCATTTCTTGTTCCTCGTCGTTTAATTCAACAATTTTAACACCATTAGTTGTCTGTTCCTCTTCCTCTGCACTTTGCGACGATGAAGACATGGAGGTGGCAGAAGATGATGATGAGGATGAAAATATTTTGGTAGGATTGACGTATTGCACTGTGATGTTGATCCATCTTAAAGGATAGTTATCAATGAGTGTGAGTAAGTTTTGGAATAGTTCTTCCATCTCTTCTCTGTCGGTAATTAAATGTTGAAAGGAAATGAATTTATCATCCATGTTGTTCTCAGTGCGAGTAATGAAATAAGAATGAGAAGCGTATCGAATGATCCGAAGAATATATGTTGTAAAAAATAAGTGGTGGGGGTAATCTCAAGGTCAATCAAATGGAGTTTTAAAAAAGGGCTGCAGTCAGTGACTACAGCTATACATCTGAAGCTTCAACAGGATCAGTAGACCAATCTGATCTGTACTTGCACGCACTTATGATGCATGTACAAAAGTCGTCTTTATAATATGCATTGCACTCTCGACAATTGACAAGTTTTTCCGGATGAAATTTGATACACCTCTGGGGACAGCAAGTGTGGAAGTATCGTGATTTATAAATCTTGATGGTTCGCAATTCCGGTGGCGGTAGTTGCTTTGTCTTGCATTTGCAGTAACAGGATCCGAAGAATTCACACTTTGTACAAGCTAATCCGTCTACCATCCATCTTCCTAAATCGGTGCATTTTTGTTCACAACAGTAGCGCGGTGCGTCCTCGTTTTTCTTCTCTTCCATGTTGGCGCTTCTAAGTGTTGGCAAGAAATGAAGTTGTATAGTGTAGGATAGCGTGTTTTATAGACTTGGAAAAGTGGTGGGGGTAATCTCAAGGTCATCCAAATGGAGTTTTAAAAAAGATCATCTTACAAGTGTAAGATGTATTTATTTAAGATACTGAGTTTTCATTTTCTTTTTTTCTTTCTTTACATCTTGTTTGTATTTTTCTTTTTCTTCTTTAGCCATGGCGATGAGATCTTTAGTGGAGAGTGGATGTACTTCAGGAAATTTTAGAATTAATTTTGGTTGGAATCCCTCTTTAGTCAATACTTGAAGATCGGACGTCATTTGTTCTACACTTTGATAGTCTTTTCCGTAGATTTTTCCATTGAATTCAATCATCATTCTGTACAACATGGTATTAGTAGTTGTTTTCGCTGCGTCAGTTGGAGAGCAAATGATGATTCTGTTAGGTTACACGGTCCTTTTATAGATGCTACAGCGACCACTTGATATTATTTAACATTAGTAATATTTCTGGAACTTAACATTACTTTGAGTAGATGGTGTTGTAGTTGAAGGTTGTGTGGAAACGAATACTTCTTCGTTGCAGAACTTCTGTTTAGGAAACATCCTCATGTTGTTAGCGTAAACATCAATATTTAAACGATAACCACCGGCAAGTAACACTCGCAGTTCATTAATAAAATCGTCGAGTTCTTCAAAAGTTGTAATGGTGGTGGTATCATATGATGCACACTTAACCTTAAGAGACATGTTGTTATTCGTAATAACTGGAGAGCCAACAGAGATGTGTACAGCACGAAAGGTAGTCGTAGACTGATGAGATCCTCAAGAAAATTACGGCCTTTATATACCCTCGAAACTAGGTCAAGGTCATCCAAACGTGTTTTTAAAAAAAGCAACATATCGATAGTGCAGAAACACTATCGATATGTTGCCTTTTCTTATTATTTTTTTTTCATTTTTATTTTTTATTTATTTAAAATCAGTTACACACATGTACAACAGTATATATAAACTACAGACTAGTTGCTAGTAGGCATAACATGAAGTGTAAGTTCAGTAGAGTTGGTTCCACTAGGACCGTGGGATGCCAAATAGAGTGCGCCGGGGTGAATCAGTCGTAAATCTTCATTCTGCAGCAGTTGAACGAAGCGTTTGGGAAGAAATACTTGAAATTTCGGTTCATCACCAGGTGTGTAGGGTGCTTCACTCAATGTGCAATTGATGGCGTCTCCAACTGATGTTTCCATCTTCTTAATAGTGTGAATAATGTAATGTTTTTCTTCTTTCAATTCTGAACATTTCTTAGTCGGTAGTATTGTAGATTTAGAATGTTTGTTGAATTGATCAACAAGCGACTGTAGAAAAGTTTGCGATGCCATTATTTTTTCTTACTATTGTTCGTCTTCTTCTTCTTGTGCTTGCGCGTCAGAGGTGTTGACTCCTCGGAGGTTAGAGTAATACTCATGCATTGTCATAGTGCCGCTCTCGCTTTTATACCCATCGCTTCCCCCACCACTTTGCTGGAGATAGACATTCAAACGATATGCGTTCTTTAAAGCACATTGAGACTGCCGATGTTTAAAGTTTTTAGATGCAATACAGATGTTAGCAAAGTAGCAATAAAAATCTTTCTCCATTTGCACATTTATCACTTCATGGTTTGTATATGCTTGTATCCAATTTGCTTTTTCCAATCCTCTTGTAAAAATAGTTTTGAACTCTTTGCAGAAATGATTCATAATGTGTGGCATCATATTGTAGGTTATAAAACCTTCATCCCATGTTAGATTATGAAAATGTTTCATCAACCATTTGTTTGTTACTTTAGCTTTGGTTGTTAATCTGTTGAACGGCAAAGGAGGCATGAATAAAAAATGATAAACAACAGATGTTATCATATCTAGTACCACTAACTCTTTAATTATAAAATTTCCATCATTACCACGGAATGCCTGAAACTCTATGATACCTCGCTTTACTTCCATTATTTCCGTCTTCTTAGAGAATGAAACTCGTTTATCCATGATGACGTTCAGTAGACAACTGGTATGTCAATGCGGATTGACAGCCTTTTATACTCCAACATTCTTCTTCTTCTTCTTACTTACAATATTCTTTGTCTGTTTTAATTTGTTGTTGATTGTTGATTGTTCAAACGTGATTCGTTTTCCTTGTTTTCTTGATTTTTTTCTTCATCTAAATTAAAGTTGGTTTGATTGCGGTGTAACTGTCTCCACATCTCTACTTCATGCGGGATCCTATTGAAGATTGAAGTATCTACTGGACCGTATAGGATTGGAACATATGGTTGTCTATCCAATGCATCAGTTAAATAATCTTTGATAATTGTACTTGAGAATATTAGCTGTTTTAAATATCTTGTTATAGGACCAGTAGCACAAGTTAAAGCGTAAAACTCTTCTTTTGTCAAATGTATTTTTATATTATATTTAGTTAAATCTCTAAATCGAACTAGTTGTTGACCACGTTGTTTAACAATATCGATTTCAATATTTGATTCGAATAAACCTAGTTTTGTTTTTCTTCCAAACGTATTGTTACTCAAATAGCATTCCAAAAGATGTATATGTTTCATAAAAGATTCCAAGAAGATTCAGTAAAGGTTACCATTTTAGATCCGTGATTCAAAATAACAGTTGGAGAGTAATCCAATGATTTCATTACTCCAGCAGACACAGTCTTTGTCATACAAGAAGAAATAGGATAAAATATTCTAAGAAATACCTCCATTAAGATGTTGGTAGAAATGTTATCTTCAATTTTCCTTTTCTTCGTTTCTTTTTCAACTTCCTCTTCGTCTGTTTTCTTATGTTTAAACTTGAGGAACTCTTCCATTTCCTGTTCAACTTGTCTTTCTATATCCAAACTATTGTCAGCCATAAGAGGTGTAGTTTCTTCATTAGCACCTGATGTAGCAGAACTCATCTTGCGGACGATGTTACCCATACGACAATCAAAGATGAAATGAATTTCCAGCTCTTCTTTCTCGCTTTTATACTCGCAGATGACCTAGATATTGTTGATCTTTTGTAAAAACCTTACAAATCGTGCAGATGTTGTATTAATCTTTTTTAAAGTACATTCTTCACAATTCCTGTCAGCGGTGTGTAAGTAGCTATTTTGTCATGTAGAATTAAACAGTATGCTGAAGTTCCATCTGGTATTTTATCTTCAAATTCCATTTCAATTTTTATATCTACACTTGAAGATTTCACAGATTCATTTTGTTTTGAACAATCGATTACAACAATTGGAGCTTTTGAATAAAATTCTTCTGGTGATAGTAGTGGTGTATTTGTCTTACCATAATATGACGATTGAAATCTTGCATACATGTCATATAGAATGGAATAACGTTTTTTGTCAAATGAAACATTTAAACTGTCATATGGAAAGAACTGAGAGTTTAGAAAAACTTTGCAATTTTTTATCTTGCAATGGTCAAATTGACCAGCGTGCGCAGTTATAACATCTTTTCGTTTAGTCTGAAAACCGACTATTATGTACCTTGCTCGTTCTAAATAAGTAGAGGTTTTAACAGTCCATGTTTGTCTTTCTGTTTGAGGCAATATGGGGTATTCATGAAATTCCCAACTTCTAAATGGTATTACAATATCACGGTCAGATTTTAATTTTTTCAATAATAATACTCGATGTTCATCTGCCAATCTGACATGTGGTACTCTCCATACAACTTTATCCAATTGAAGTTGCCATTCCAAATCGGCATCTTTTGTTCCACTTGGCGCTTGTATTACATCCTTATTCGTTGAAGATCTGAGCAGTACCAGTTCTTGCTTTACATTTATTATTATTCTCTTGTAATCTTCTGCGAATCCCAAAAGCAATCGTAAAGGCACATTAAAATCAAAGTAACCTTTTTGAATTAGGAGTAATAGTGTCTTTATCAGGAGTCACCCATCCAGCCGAGATTAAAGAATTCTTTTCATGGGGTGTTATTGAAGTCAATCCTTTCAAAGTTGTTGATATACCAACTTTTTTTGTTGAATCAACTGTTACTCCAGATATCTCATATCTAATTTCATCAAACAGATATGCCATAGGGTTATTTATAAAAGGAACAGTTGAACCAGATTTTCCATCCAATGTTGTTACTCTTCCTTCGATATATAAATAACTTTCACATGGTAATGTGTAGATATCTTGTTGTTGAATGGGAATCCTTATTTCATCATTATTATTTAATTTTGATGAAGTGTAAGGGTTGTGAGTGTGATATTCCTTCTCCCATAGGGTTTCGTCGAATGTCGGTCCTTGCGCTATATCCAGTATATCCATGGTTGGCAAGTTTTAGCCCGATCTTCTGTAGGAAGCGTATGTTGTCCGGTGTTAACTCGTCGAATGTTGAGGAGCTACTGAGCTCCCGACTCTTCCGTTGTGGTTTAAATGATAATCCCATGTTGAATTTATGTTGCTGCTCTGATATGTAACCGTATAGTTATTGTTTCTCCTCTAAAGTCAACACTAATGCCGTCTTGATCCAATATGTTCAGTACGATGTCTGAAATGAAACTGGTGTTTAACGGTAGGTATATCAGGTTTTGTGGCTTCTCAACTATTTTAAAACCAGGAGCTACTGTGGGGTAAAATGTATGTAATATGTGTTGATTTACTCCATCTCTATATGATCCGTGTATAATATTACACGTTACATCAATACTGTTCACCTTTAATATTGTTACTGTTGTATCGCCAGTATAATCATTTCCAGGAGCTAAAATTCCTTTCTTCTTTGAAAATCCGAGCAAATTGCCGATTGAGTGGTCTAAGCTAAAATCTATATAATACTTTGAAGTTATTTCTGCTTTTAATGTATTATTATTACCTTTTATACAAATGTTTTCTTCTCCAAGTTTCTTTTGTAATACTTGGTTTATATCGTCTATTTCATATGCTCCTGTAGATAATGGAATTATTTTTAATTGTGAATAATTTCCTTTTTCATCTTTACTCTCATAATAATGTAGTAAATTATTTTTTCCTTCTGTAACATTGGGAATTGAATTGTATGTAGTCAAATCCAATAATGCTGCTTCCCATAGTTTGTCCGTAGATAAACGTAATGCTGGGAAAAGTGTACTTTTCAATGTTGACGAATTTCCGCTCAGCGACACTGTATACGATGACATCTTAAAGCTGACTGACGCTCTTCGCTAGGAACTCTAAACATAAATGTCCGCATATTTCTGTATTGCTAGGTTGCTCTCTTTTGTAGTTGTAGAATATATTCTTGGAGTCCCGAAAATAATGTTGAAGTTCTTTTGGTGGCGGTAAATTTCCAAAACTATCAAAGTAGTAAACATTTTCTCCAAGTTTTTTATAACATACCCAATGAGTACCTGGTCCATAATTAGAGTCTAAGTTTACTATTCCAGTTTCATTTTTCCACACTCTATTTGGTAATGTATCTTTCATAAAAACTCCTCGAAGAATGGTATTCTTAAACATTTCACATATTTTGACAATTGATAGTTTGTTAATGCTTCATTTGGAATTATCAATTTATTCTTCTCATTTAATACACACGGTACGGTCTTAAGTAAAGACCCGATCCGTTTTTTACCATTGACCATATGGATGTTTTCTTGACTTTCCTTTTAGGGTTAGTGCGACGTCTTCTTTTGATGTTCCCGCCCCTTTTTGCAGCTTCTTTTTTACTAGGTTTTCTCCCGCGTCGTCTTCCACCACCAAACTTAGCTTTCGTCTTCATGGCTGTTGTCACTGCCCAAGCTGCTGCTTTTTCCGCAATACTGGCGTCACTTGATTTAACCCTTTGCCAAGCTTTTTCCGCTAGCGCTCTATCCGCTATTGATCTATTTGTTGAATCTGCAAACTTGGAATACGCTATATCGTGTTCTTTGCAAGCTTGATCTAATTTATTAATTCCAGGATCTCCTCTTGCCAAACGTTTTGCCAACTTAGTTCCGGGTCCACAATATTGATAGCCTCCGGGCAGATGAAATTCGTATGGTAAAGCGTCTATTGCTCGATTTAGAACAGCACCAACAGGAATCCGTCTTAGAAGGGATAACGCAGCTGATGTTATACCACGTCCTTTCTTGTCGCTGTCTTGACGATGACTGAGAGGTGCGGTCTTCATTATGTTGTCTTATATAACCAGCGTGTTTACTCTACGAGCTGCTTTACATAAATGAATAACTCGTGCGCAATGTTTTATATTTAAATATTTAATTATTCAAATTAATTATATACTGATTTATGATTCTATTTTTAATCCAAGCTTCTCGTTCATCGGGTTGAATCATCACATGACTCGTTGTACTAGCTATATGATTGTGGGTATCGATAAGTAAGTTTCCCACTATTCTTATTAAACAAACTAAAGTTACAGCATCTTTCGGATGTTGAGGATCGTGTAACTGCATAATACGTTTATCATTACACGTGTAAGCGGTCGAATCACTTTTTGACGTTGTTATGACTTGTCCAATAGTAGCAGCATCATTTAAATCTTCTCCTGGTAAAATATTAATTATTTTCTTCATCTTTGCATCATATTTGGTCCCAAAGTGTTTATCCCAGTTATTGTTTGTCTCAATGTAACACAATCATCATCTTCATAACCAGGATAAATATTTTTTATTCTTCTATTACGACCATCGTATGTACCTAATCTACCACCACTCGCAATTAATGTTTGTACCATCAAAGGTACATCCGAATCTTTTATACCAAATCTTCCATTTGTTATTGTTTTATGTCCTGCATCCCATTCATCATTTTTTCCTTGCATTAAATCAAACTTTTCATTTCCATGTATAAATGTATCTCCTCGCTTTAGCACGGCATCTTCATGTTTTACAAAATTCGATGTTCCCCTTTTTAATTCTTTAGATAGTTGTTCCATAGTAACAGCGTCTTTTGGTTGAGAACCGAACTTTACATTTGACAACACTTTCCCATGACAATCGATTTCATCACCATCTTGTAAAATACAGTTGTCCTTGATGCATTTCAGGTTTACAGCATCGCCGTCTTCCTTTGGGTATCCAATGTCATTTATAATAAATTTATAAAAAGAAAATCCGTGTTGAGTCTTTTCCGGTATAATAGAATGTAAATATTCTTTATTAACTGAATCTTTATCATTTTTTGGATTTGCCACGTTGGTTATTCTATGATTCCCAGCATCATATGTCTGTCCGTCTTTTAAATTATTACCCCATTGCAATTTTAAAGTATTTAAAAGTTCAGATGATAAATACTCTTTAGTAATTGCATCAGAACTGTCAGTTGGTTTACCAACATTAATTATTCTATGTGATTTAACATCATAAGTATTCTTGTTTAATTTCAATGATGTTGAAGTTGCTTCTTTTACTGTTTTAAAATTTGCTCCATCTGTATCTTCTTCTGGGTCTTTAACAAATTTTAGACGTTTGTTACTCATATCATAGTCACCTTCAGGTGTTTGCGGCAATCCACTTCTTTTTCTGTTTTCTCCTCCTTGTACTCCTACCCCGGAGTACCGTCCGAACTTGTCAACGCTCATGATTGAACTGATCCACTGTATGCTCACTGCTCTCTTATATATCCGTGATGATTTATACAATTATTCCACGATTTCGAAGTTCGTCAACTAAAGCCACCCATTCATTATTTAAACCTGTATGACCAGCTTCCATGGCTTCATGTAATAGTCTCATTCTATCAACCAATTTGTTTATATCATTATAGTAAATCACATTTGTATTATATAGGTCTTTTCATTAAACCTTTACCAGATGTTGGAGTTTCTCCTTTTTTCTTTTTACCATATTCATCAATAAGTGATAAGTCCATAAGTGATAATGACTTCCTCTTAAGCGGTTTTTTTCACAGCAGGTGCAGTTCGTAATGTTGGTAGTTTTTTTCAGGGGAAACAATCTTTTTATTACAACTGTATATTTAGTTGCGCGTGTTCTATTTATCATTGAATCTTTGGAGTAATTCTTCTTATGAGCATTAGTATTTTGCAAAATTTCTTTAAAAGTATTTACATCTTGAAGCGTATATCTTATAGGTATATTTTTGAAAATCAGTTCAAATAATCCTTTTGTTCCTTTATATTTATGCTCACCAATAACAATATCATCATCTTCAGTCAAATGTACTTTTGAATCTCCTATTTTTAATTCATTTCCATCAATTCTCGCACCATATACATGTGACTTGTGTAATTTTGGGTTATTTTTTATTTCATGTAACATTTTCATGATATACTTTCTTCCAAGAGGTCCTTGTTGCAATATATCACTACTTAATTTTGTTAGATTTGGAATTGATTGCTCTGCTTCAGGTATATGTTGTTCTTGTTCTTCTTCTTTTTCAACATTTATTTCTGGTTCTTCTTGTCTTGTTTCTTCTTCTTCTTTTTGAGAAACTTCACTATCACTTGTGTAAGAATCATCATCATCTTCTTCCTTTTTCAAACTCTTTACTTCAAATTTAGAAACAGGTAGCAAAACATCTCCTTCATAATGAGGTTTACCAATAGTTTCTGTATCTGTTTTAAAGGTTCTGTAATAGGCTTAAATGTAGTCTCCAGGAATTCTTCTCTTTCATTCAAACCCATTCTTAATGCTCGATTTTTAAGTCTAATTGAGTCACTCAGTGATTTTATTTCTTTTAATAGTTTTTCTTGGTTCACCATGTTTACGCTGTGAAGACCAATCTATTACTAAACGTATCATCAATCGTTCAATGGATTAATACAAATTTATCCAACCCTATACGATATCTTCCATTTTTTATAGCTTCTTCTTTCATAATAACAAGAAATCCATATTTTTCAGCCCATGCTTTGCCACACATTTCTTTAATTTATCAAATGACATGTCTGCATTTACATGATCATTATATATGTGCTTTAAATTTGTTTCATCCTGCTTGAAGATAATAAGTAGATTTGCATTATCTCTTATTAATTGTTTTGGAATTTTACTGTAAGTTTGACCATATAAATGCTATCAATATTGTAATGTCTTCCCATGGCGAAATAACTTCTAATAGTGTCGTGATTTTCACAAGATACATCATCAAATATAAATATAGAAAATGGTTTAGCCTCATTTGGCTCCATTATAGTTTCACTAGCATTAAACTTGTAAAAATTAACTTCAGGCACACTTGCGAGTACCTTATCCAATAATTGATATTTGGGTTGTTGCAAAGATTTGGAAAAAATGTAAATGTTGTTGAAACGTAATCCTTTAGGATTTGTTATTAAATTAAAAACCACATTCGTCTTTCCACAATTTGACGGTCCAGTTATTAAACATCTTATTGTGTTTGGCAGTAGTTCACCATGTTTTCCATGATTTAACTTGTCGTTGTCAACTGTTAATTCATCAATATTATTAATAAAAAATCGATCCTTTTGTTGCACAATCTCCATCTTGTGTAAAGGTTAAACACGTAATGAGTTCACAAATTACTACACCAAGTCTTTTGTAGGGATCCAAGAGTCTTCACTTTTATCAAATCCCAACAACGTACTTTAACCTTATCCTTTTTTCTTTGTAAAATTTTTTCAACAAGATATACATCGCCGACTGATGATTTTAACAACTCGTGTCCGTAGAATCCACCTTCGAGTAATTCACCCTTGTTGTCCTTTAAGATGTAAGTTTCAGGTATTGTTGGTTGTACTTTATAGATTGTAAACACTTCATTAGTCCAGTTTGGCAGATATCTTTTACTAAATACTCCTTTGTACTTACTTATACGAACTTTATCATCAACTTTAAATGTTTTAGGCTGCATTTTTTCACGTTTAGGAGTTGTATTATTCCTAATACGTTTTAATACCATCTTAGCATTACCGCTATTTACTTGGTTAGGCTTCATACCAATGGTTCGATGATACTTGTTGTTATATTCTTTTATAAGTTGCGGTAAGATATCATACCAAACATATGATCCTCGTTTGGAAAATGTTTTATACATTGCTCCTTTTAATGTTCTATTGAATCTTTCTATTATTGAAGCTTTAACTTCAGAATTTGTAGAATAATGATTTATTTTATACTTCTTCATTAAAGCTGCAAAGTCTTTGTTAAAATACTCTTTCCCATCATCAGTTTGTAGATGTTTGATGTTGAATTTATTTCTTTGTATAGCCGTTTCCATAGCTTTCGTAACACTTTTACCAGTCTTGTCCTTTAGCGGTAAGGCATCAGCCACTTTAGTAAAACAGTCTATAATCGCTAAAATGTATTTGAATCCTTTATTCAACTTACTATGTGGTATCATTTCAATGAGATCGGCTTGGAAAAGATCATTCATTCCTTTTATAACTGTTCTTCTTCTAGGAAATTTTCTTCTTGCCGGCTTATGAAGTTCGTTTACAATTTTATTTTTTAAGTCTTCCATCTTCAGTTGTGTCTTCCACATCGCTTGTAAAGGTACTAATCTCTAGAATGGTTTATCCTCTTTTATATACGGTTAGGATATAGGTCAAGGCCATTTTACGTTTGTGTAAAAAAGAGGGAACATGACATTGGGCTTGTCATGTCCCCTCTTCTTTACGAAAGGAAAAAGGAAGAAGGTAAAGGACGAAGAAAAGGTTTACTGATCAATAGGGATTAGGGAATAGTGGCCGAATGGCAATGTGTTGATGTTATTTTCAAGAATGTGGCGTTTATCATCCTTATAACTTAATGCCCACTTTGTTTGCTTTACACTATACAGTATATGGTTGTAGCTTCTGATGGTGTTAAATGTTGCGGTTGTTTCCACATTTTCAAATAAACATCTTTTATAATGTTCAAACTGCACTTTCTTCTTTAGATATGAAGTCTTGATGCCTTTGGCTTTCTTCACCACTTGATGTTCATCCTTTTCACTGATGTACAGTTGGAATGAGTACAGTTTGGACATTAAAGCGACAACTTCTTCCATTGGTACACCATTTGTTTCGTCTTTAAACTTGCCCAACACCTTTTTATTTCTATCGTAGTCATAGTTGGGATGATCTTTAGGATAATCTGAAAAGTCAAAGTCAGTAGTATATACAAAAGTACGTAGATCTTCATACATGTCTTCTGTTCTTATCCAATAAATGAAAGCATCTGTATCCATATATGCTATCCCGATGTTTTCTCTTCCATAAAACTTCACCATCTTGTTGTAATGAAAGTCATACATGTGGGTTTTAGAAATATCCAAGATAGACATTCCCACATATAGAGGACGATCCATTGTAACTGAGATTTTGTCCATTGTAACAGCTACAAGATTCTCGTTAATAATTACACTTGTTCCAAAGTTTGGTTTTTGTACTAATTTTTGCAATTTCGCCGGATCGCTAACTAATTTTACATCTTTATGTTTTCTTTTGTTTTCCATGTTTTGCCAAATATTGAATTATTCATTAATTTGAAAAAGTCCTTTTGAAAAGCGGATGTTGCTGCACTCCTTCTTTTTGTGTTGTTGTCGATGTATGGTTTTAACCAACAAGATTGATTGAATTGTATTGCTCTATTGATTCTTATTATTTTTAATCCCATTTCTATTGCTTGCTGTATTGTCCAATAATGAGCCACATATCTCGACTTGTTGGTTAACGTCATCATTAATTTGGGCCATCTACCAGTTGGAGATATTTCCGTCTTTGGCAATAGTGGTAAATCGTAGTGGTGATCATGCAGCTGTTCAGGATATTGAAAGTCGACGTCCAAAATGTATCCAGTATCTCCGTATTTGGGTATGTCCATTATATTGCCGATCGAATCAGGGTTCGCCCACTTGAAATTACCATATGGAAGAGGATTTGACATAGCCCATACATATAGGTTATTTGCGTCAAAATAACCTAAGAATGTTGTTGGTTGTGATGTATCAAAGTTTGGGAGATATTTGTTGTTAGCTTTTACATGTCTGGTTACACTTTGCGTCAATCCTCCACGAACACCTGACTCTATCATCAAAACCATATCTATATCTGTAATAAGTTCAAGTCTACAGTTTGTTTCTTTCAACATAGCTTGCCATGCTAGTCCAGGCGATGTATAAGAATGAAGTGGGTCCAATCCATATGCTTCAAAACAGGTATCTCTAAATTCTTCCATTATATCACAAAGTAAAGTCACATCTAATTTCACATAAAAGTCGGAATATTCTCCCAATGTTGTCATTCCTAGTTCATTCCACACTTTACAAGCATGTTGATAGTCCTCTTCACTGATGTCCTCTTCATACAACTTACTCTTGAAGGCTTCTCTTGGCGGAAGTGATGTTTCTTCAAATTTTTCCAAACAATCGATGTAATCATAGGGAAAAACACCTTGCGGAGAACCAAATCCAATTTATCTCTACTTACAATCTTCATTGTTTCTATAAAATTTTCTTTTTTCAAGTTTTCAGTGAGTTTACTTAAGCTAGATGACATAAAACGGTAAGAGTCCAGAAAACGTAACGTTCATATTTCCAACCGTTTTACCTAAAACTAATAAACTTTTCAGTGGTTTCCGCTATCACATCAATTTTTCCATCATCTCGTCCCAATTCTGGTATAATAAAATGTGAATCATAACCACTTAGGTTATGCAAAATTACGGGTATGAAGTTGCGAATTTGATAGTTAATATTACATCTGTTACATGCGGCACCTCTATAATATCCTGTTAGATGGTCGTGATCACGTACCTTGTGATTTTCCATAGTATATTCATTTTTACATAAATAACAATTGGTTGAATTTTCATATTGAATCTCTTCTTCTTCATCCATGGGTATCATTGGTACAATATCACTGTACATTCTTTGTACATTTTCTGCTATGGCATATAAGCGGTCAAGAAATATTTTTGAAGCACTTTCCCACGATATATGACAGGTTTTGATGTTAGATCATATTTATTTAAATGATCTTCTGACAGTGTAGATTTAATTAATAAACAAAAACTGTTAGGATCATGTACTTGATACTTAACACTTTTCTTGGCTCCATCATTATTATTTTCAATAGGAACAAGTGTAGATTCAAAATCTGCATATACAACGATAGGGTATTTTCAATAGGAACAAGTGTAGATTCAAAATCTGCATATACAACGATAGGGATTACGGTACTGATGAGATATCTTCTCAAATTTTAGCTCAGCCTTATCTGGTGATGGTAACATTATTTTGGCTTCATAGTTGTTGTTACATAGCTTCTGATGTTCTTGTAACCATCCACGGTGTGTATTTCTTTCTTCTTTAAAATTAAAACATCGTTTGCAGATTATTTTTTTTATGTTCATGTTTGGATAGTTGTTTACTAACAAGCTTTTCAAATTGTTTAATCCATACATAGTGTGACACATCACCATTCGTAATTAGCAATAAATCCGTGTGATCTGCCAGCTCATTCTTTACAACCTTCAGAGGATATACTTTATTTGAACTATCCAAACCAAACACATTGACAGATGTTCCACAGTTTTGTTTTTCAAATTTTGTAATATCCTTCAATGCTACTGGGTACGACAACCCTTGGAAAATTGTACCTATATCTTTGGTTCTCATATTCTTGGCTAGGTCTTTCTGCATGTATAGGTGGTACAAATTTTTGACGTCATTGCATATCGAAAACATTCTGTATCTTCATTTTTTTACATTTATACACGATTTTGTATCCCGTATTTTCTTTGGCAGCTGAATGTAACTGCTGCCCATTAGCCCATATCCATGTTTGTGAACTCTTAAATCCATGCCCTCAATACTAAACAAACTCCAACCTGATCCTCTCCCTTCATGTTCTTGAATTTTAGTTAAAATTTCATCAAAACTCTTTTCAACTATTGACTCAATATTTGAAGTAGCCATAATTGTCTGGTTTTTTGTTATAAATCCTCTG